>JAQFZP010000001.1:0-158736 GCA_034695745.1 Geophilus truncorum | reverse complement strand
AATCACTTCTGTTTCAAGTAAAAAGGCTAGTTCTTGGTGCAAGGAGTTTAAAAGATATCGCATGCATAGGTCCAGCTCCGATAGATTAGTAGATGTGAGCCAAAAATGAAAACAAATGGTAAGTGTATTTGCTTAATCTAGCTACGATCGACTGGTGAGAATGTCAAAACTATACTGGATGCCAAATCTAAAAAATAGTTTTAAAATTGAAATAAAAATAAAAATTATTATTTCCTTTCGTCATAAATACTGGACCACCTGACGAGTATGTTATACCTGACCATTAACCGTCGCTCATTTCTATGTATTGGCCGACTACAGCTGTCTCCCTTCATCTTCCAGTCTCCATACTTTGGTCGCTTTCCATCATTTTCGAACGTTTTACAAAGTTCTCAATGTTTGTTTGTCATCTGTTGATTTTATTTACATATGTGAACTTACTTCCCACTCGGTTGTTTTCTCTGCAATGTTTCAGCCATCTCAAAAACTTAAAACAAAATAAAAATTAATAAATGAATAAAAATACTTGTACAATTAATGCTTGTGATATAAAAATTCTCACAGGATCTAATTACTTAGGATATTTTTAAAGTACGGTATTCGATTTTGGTCATAAATCAAGTGCTGAATCAAAATAAAAAAGTACCGTACGTATGTGTTAAACTATGTTAAATTTAAAATTAAAACGTTTTTATTTGTGATGATATTCTACAACGTGCTGTTTGTAAAAATCAAATCACGCTCGACTAACTTGTAAGAACTACAGCACTTCTTCTGTCATCTATTGTATAGAATTGTTAAGTTGAACTTAAAAGCTAATGATTTCAAAAACATTTGTCCGGTTTCAGTTGGAAACAAGACGGCGTGTTTTAGCTATTTTGGCTTTATATCATCTTGCACACTTCTAAAATAGCATTAAAGATATTATCGTTGTAAAATTTGATTTTGTTGCTAATTAAAAAAATAAAATGTAATTTAGTCAATCAAGCAGGAGTTTTCATCTAAAAAATCAGTACCGGTACCGTTGAAAAAAATCAACTTCATGACATTGTATTTGATGCAATAATGTTTGTGCTTACCTATTGTTCTACACCATTATATATGTCTATAAAAAAAAAACAAAAAAAAAATTAATACCAACTTTATTTTTTAAATTACTATAAACATTAAAGACCAACATAATAAATTGAAACGAAAAACAATAGTGGCATCCAACATCTTACTTTTTTTTTTAATTTTTGTGGTTTTTGATACAAAGAGGAGAAGAAAACCTACTATCAAAAAACTACAAAAACTTTAAAAACCAAGATATTGAATAATAATGTACAAAATTTACTTATTTCTCAGCCAGCGATTTTCGCTATGCATAACGCTGTCTTGAAAATCTTCTATCTTCTTTCCTATTGTATATTGCAAAAGAAATATAAAAAAATAAACATTGGTACTAGCAATAAGCTTTATTGACTCAAGCAAAATTGACTCATTTTAAGAGTTGTTTTTAAAGCTGCTTTAAAATGAGTCAATTATTTAAAATCCAAAGTTAGAATTAAGATTACTTGTATGTTAAAATAAAAATTAAAAATAAATAATTCATTTCAAAAATTTACTCATTTTACAATAACTTATCCAAGTATCTGTAATCTCACGAGTTAATATCAAAATATGTAAACCTTGGACTAATAATACATAATGTATTATTATTAATTATTATTATTAATTATTATTATTATTAATTATTATTATTAATTATTATTATTATTAATTATTATTATTATTAATAATGTATTATTACGGTAGTCCAAGATTAAATTGCACTTTTTCCTCTTTCGTTAAAACGCCAGAGCAATCGGCTCATAAAATGGTTTTTAAAATTTAAAGCTGCTTCCCTGCAAAACACTTATTATACAATTAAAATACCGATCCTATGATTTTATTCTCAACGAGATATGCAGATAGCGACTTGCATCTGTGCGATGGAGGCCGTTGCATCTGAAAGCAAAAAATTAAAACCAATGATGCAAAACTAGTGTATAAAATCACATACTTACGGAACTACATTGGTATTAAAAGGCAATAATACTTCAGTTCATAACAACGACAAACACAAAGCAGACTCTTCTCGACGTTATTTCTCATCGATTACTCATTGAAAGCCTCACTGACGGTCCTCACATTCAAGCGCATGCCATCTATTGATGAAAAATGAAATCATAACAGTTCGTTTAAATCACACTAGATGGTAGAAGGTAAAAGGCGCGCTTCAATTTTTAAACAAACTGAATATGAAAAAAAATAATATTAATATTAATCAATAAAATAGGTTTCAATAGCTACTAAAAATTAGAAATAATTAATAATTGTTCATCAACATTATTTGTTTAAAAAAAAAATTAAAATAACAAAAATAAAAACAGGAAATCAAAATGTATTAAAAATTGATTTTATTTTATTCTATTTTTATGCTCATTTTTATTGCCGTTAAGACTTTGACCTTTTTAAACCACATCGCAAAATAAAATGAAAACGAAAGTAAAATGTTGTTGACACTAGAACGCCATAAAGTTGTCAGGCCGCCCACTATTAGAGATGCGCAGCATGTATGCATGGCGACTAGTAAAACAAAACAAAAGCCTCATCAGGATCATCTTCTTCATCCACAAAAGAGTGAATGTGGGTGGAGAGGCCAGCAGCAAGTTGCACTGAGTGGCAGACCATTAAGTCTTATCAGCAGTGGCAAGACGGCGCTTTCGTCCGCGTTGGATGTTTTCCAAACAATCGGATTCGTCATGGTCCCTGATCTTATAAATCCTGGCTACTGCTTCCTCGCCACTCTCTCCTAATCTTAAATGCAGACCATTATAATAATTTACGAGTATAAACGGAGGCATCAAAGTTGTCCCCGCGTAATTGTCATGGCGTTTTCAAGTATTGATCATTGCGCGCACAATCGTCAGCTCGTGCGATAGAGTAGAGTTAAGCCACGAAGCCGAAAACCAGTGAGGGAACGAGAGTGAGTTCGTTCGTTCGTTCTTTCTTTCTCTTTCCCCCTTTTACTTGAGACTCACCCGCCGAGGTTAAGATTGGACCAACGATGGCAGTTGTAATTAATGGGCGCCATGTTCAAGGATAAATTTTTGACCTAGACTACACTGTTGTCAGTTACAAGTTTAATGAGTAACATCCTTCAGATTGTATGAACAAACATTCTGCTCCTGGCCACAAACAACGCGAAAACTTTGCAGGCTCCTGTGATATATCCACCTCATCATTTTGTTAATAAAAGCTGCTCTCTAATAAATGGGTTATTTAGCTTGAAAAAGATGGGAGATGCTAGTAAGCATCACTCACACGTATGCAGCCTACATAACCCTTTGACCAGATAACATGCAAACAAATGGCTATGTCAACGATGTTTTATAGAGGCGAGTTTTAAGCTCAACTCCTTCTACCACTCCAAGCTGCGTCTCGTTCGTGGACGCTGTAACGAGGCCGAGAACATGTTAAACGTTCAGTGGGGCGAGCATTCTTGTTTACTACACTGCACTGGCCTCAGCCAGCAACGGTGATGGATGGGCATTATAAGCCTAATTTAGGCCTCGTTGCTGCACTTCGATGTTGCGCATAATGTGACCACAGAGGCAAGTAAATCACTCGCAATAGCACGACCGCGCCAAAATTCTCATGCAACGCATGGATGTTTATAATTTTTGGAAGGAAACTGCCCTCACACACATAACATCTTTCCCTCCTCCCTCCCTCCCTCTCTCCCTTCCTTTCCCATCCCTTTCCTTTCCTTTCCTTTTCCATCCCACATCACCCACCTCGCTCCTTCCTATTGGTAAGATTGCTTTGATAAATTGATTTATAAAGGAGGACGCGAGCATGCAACTAACTTGAACTATGAGTCCGGGATTTGAAGGTATAAAACGAAGACGGAGCCAAGATGAAACGCCAGGTCATAAATTAACGAGGGAAATTTTGTGGCTCGCATCTTGCTCATCCATCTGCCAAATGTATAACTTTGCAATCTTAAGAAGTTGTTTATCCATATATCTTCCGTAACTCTCCAAACAACTTCGACCGCTTTGGGCCTCTCGCATGGCAATTCTGTCACTCAAAAAGAAAGTTAGTCAAAAACCACTGCATCTTCATTTCTGAAAAATGTAAAAATCAAATTAAATTAAATGCAACTTTATTTTCATTTGACATCACTAAAACTTTAGCTCGGTCACTTTTTATAGTTAAATAATGTTTTATAATTATAATACTGCACATCTTTTACGTCTTTTTGCAAATTTTCAATTACAAGTTGATGGCGTCAAGTTTAGTTGGAAATCCTTAACACTGAGATCAGTGATGTTGTCATTTACTTCCATCCAACAAACGGAGCTTACTGACTTCGCAACATTAACACGACACGAATAAGTTGCAAGCAATGTTATTTACGCCATTCTCCAAGCTCCCTTAATTCCCCATCTTGAGCCGCCCTTGCGAGGTCGAACAACCGAGGTCGTTCACGCTTCTTAGAGCTGTCATCAGATGGCGCGCCTACACAAGCGTCACTTGTCTTAGCACATCTCGCAAGAAGGAACGACTTCTTGTTATTAAACTTTTCTGATCACTTTGCGAGAAGAATTTAGAAATTATTTTAATTTCATTTCACAAAGCTGCAATAACAAACTCGAGAAACCGACATGCCGCTGCTGCGCTGGAAACCGATATATCGCCTCGTGTGAAAAGTCAGTGACAAATTTTATCAATCAGCTTCAATTAAATGAAGCAAATCCAATTAAAAATGTAAACAACAATGGACGAAGACGAAAGAAGGGACGAGCAACGAGGCACTTCTCCTCGTGTTCATTAGTGTTATTAATAGAGTTAACATTGAGAATAAATGGGCAGGCGGACCGAAGGATCGGATGACACGGGGCGCCCACGAATCGACGGACTCACGTATACGTGCTATACTATACTATACAGTATAGAAATCTCACTCACTACTCTTCGGGATTCTCGCTCACTATCCTAAAGCTCTTCATCTACTTGACATGATTCGGTGTATATGTGCGGAATCTATTAAATACACTATGTATAATTTAGTATATCTAATTAATCATTTCGTGTCGCTAGCTATGTATACTGCGTGGCAATATGATAATTAAACCTAGCCAGTTGGATCGATTTTGATTGAGTACGTTTTGATTACTATTAATTCAAATCTTTAGCACATAAAATATGAAATATATATTTTTCATTTAATATTTTTTTAATTTTTTTTTCCAAAGTTGCATAATTATGGCAGTTTTATAGTAATAAATTACGATGCTAATAAAATAACTATAGGCGACTTTTGTTCTAACTATAAGATTAGAGTAATCATAAAACATTAAGAAAGCCGTAAATCAAAAACACCGCCTGCGCGAGCTTTTCTGTACAGCACTGGCGCCGAGCGGTGAAAGTGGTAAACTAAGTGGAGTGTTACAAAAGGGGGAAAAGTGCTTGGACAGATAATTTGGATGTTTACAGGACACAATGGAAACTATCGTAATGATGTAGTTTAAGCGTGATGTTGGCCAGAAGCCTGACGAGCGACTCTTTCATTGCAAATTTATTGGCTACACTGAACTGAACAGTTGAAAATCTTATTATCAAGAAAAGAATTGAGGTCACAGATGACTGTCACATGGTAAGAGAAACCACGGCCTCTCAATTATCTCTGTTGCCAATGAAGTACGGGTGGGGGAGGGGGTCAGCTGAAACAAATTCAATTTCTTGAGCGGGTTAAGCATCTCAGCCACTCGGAACACGTTCGAGACCAATAGAACGACGAGGGGTGCATCACTCCAAATGGACTCATTAGGAAATTCGAGCTGGTAATTAACGCGCCAACTTCTGATCTCACTGCAAACTGCAGCTGCAAAGTTGAAGTAATTGCACCACATTCCGCTTATCGTCGGGCGAAATGCAGTCAGAATCGACGTCAATATGCGCATCTCTACATTGACACCAATGTCAGCATAGATCATGTATCAAGTGTGAAAAATACACAGAAAATCGATGAGGCCACTTGAACCGGAGATAAGCCAACTGGATTTCCAACCAATTTAACGCCGTTCACTCCACAATTTATCAATCGCCAACTAATATTATGCGCATGCAATAAAAGACCATTTTACGACATTTCAAAGCGAAAAAAAGGGAAATCCCTCGCTCAAAAACACAACTTATTTACACTCGTGATCACTAATTAAAACTTGTGCGCAAAGACTTAAAAGACTGACACTTCCACACAACAGCAACCCAAAGCGATTTCAATTAGCTAAGCTGTCTACACCACCCCATCACACAACATGCCAACAAGAGAAACTTAAATTAAAACGCAAGACATTTGTACGGCGATAATTGTATGCAAAAGAGAGACAAGAAGAAAAAAAAATTAAACGAGTCACACAGCCCTAAATCATAAATTCGTAGCTTTTCCTAATTTAAAAAAGATTTCCTTCGAGTAAACAGTAGTATCCAGCTTTCTTAGTTGACTGCAAACTCCATCTCCCGTTTCCTCATCATTTGGAAAAGTGGAGGAGGAAGGATGTTTTTGTCAAGAGCAGACGGCCTTCCATCACGCCCAGTGGAGCTATTGGTAATTAAGTTAAAACTTCTGGCAAACAAAATGAGGAGTGAGGAAGGGAGAGAAGGGAGAGAAGGGTGGGATAAGGCCTTCGCCATCAACTGCCCCGCAGCATTTTGCTATTGAGTCAAATGAAGTTCGGGTTTAGTTGTTCTCTTGAATTTTTTTGTTCTCTCAAACACACCATCAAGCGGACGGCGCGAGTGATAAATAAGACGCGATAGTTTAGATTAACTCCGACCGCTATCCCTGCGATAATTTATTTCATTGGCAATGAAGGCACAGTACTAAATTAGTTATTTTTGCTACAGTGATCTATTTAATGGAAGGTAAAACAAGGAAAGGCTAAATCAAGTCGTAAATGTAGCCATTTGTATGCGCGAGAGATTCAATTCATCTCTGTCTGATTCTGTCATTCACATTACACTCTTCTCAATAGACAGAGAGAAACAGAGAAATGTGTGCGACCGAGCACTTGCTGTGTTTAATCACGTTTACTTCTTACAAGATCTATGGTTCAAACTCAGTTTGGAGCTTTAACACATCCAAGATAAAAAAGAAAAAAAAAAGAAAAAAAGACGAAGAAGCGAGGAAAACTTTGCATCTAAATAAAAATGCATTGCTATAAAAAGTTCTAGTGAAATGTACTGTTTAATCGATTAAACATTAAAAGTTTTGTTTTTTTTAAAACCTGATTTTTTTAATGTAAAATACTCGTGTTAAATTCATCTTTAGTACTTTACATTTTAATAAAATTGGTAAATGGTTATGATTTGAGGGAAACGATACATTGAAGCGTCTAGGCAGACATAACCGGCTGAGACGAAAAGAGAAGGGGGGAGAAGCAGTTGGCAGGAAATTCTCGCATTACTATTTCGATGCTATTAACACGCATGGGCGTGCTGAATTAATTTGAATCTCCCATCATTCCCCGTGAGATTTGCCGTCAATATCCCACGAGTAGGCAATGAATTTGAATAATATACACTAATACCCGAGAAAAGGAGCAACTGACATTAGAAGGGGGAAAAGAGAGAGACAATTGGCAATGGCACCAAATTCACATCACATTCCAAAGGCGAAAGGAAAAGAAAAAAGAAAAGAAAAGAAAAGAAAGTATTTGTTTTATGTCTTTCCGCGACGTATTAGACTGAAAGCTCAGCAAAAGTATCTTGTAATTCTTCACGTAACCATCGTGTGGCATCCCATCCCCATTCCCTTCCTTTCCTTTCCGCTTCTCGGAAGCTGAAAACTCATTGAATCTCTTCCATATCCATGACACTGTGTCAGCAAGACATCTGCATCGGTGCGACCATTTGAATAACGTCACGGATTTAAACTTTTGCACGGTGAAAGGGAAACGAAGCTGCATAAATTATATCGTAGATATATCCAACATGCACATACCACGTACTGTAAACTGTGCTGGCGAGATTAGAGGATGCGCTTCAGCCATTTGCATTTAAGTCGGTAGCGGCCGGGGATGGAATGTGGGAAGGGGAAACGGCAGGGTATGGAGTGTCGGCGGCACCACTTGTCAATACGAGGCCGATGAATTAAAACGCGAGGCCGTGTTGCGTTTGCCTGTCGGCACCAAAGCGAGGCCCACAAATCACGCAAACGAACGACGGGAATATGAATTCAATAATCTCATTATATGGAAAAGGCGCAGGTAGAAGAGAGAGAAGCGTAATTGGGGCCGATTATCATCCAGTTGGAAGTTTGAAGGGAGGAATATCAATAACATAGAGCCATGACAACACACATTTAACTTAGATAGCTGCTGCTGCCTCTTGCCGCTATCCAATATAATGCCAGTTCCTATTGCATAACATTTCCGCTGGGGCCACCGTCAAAGATATGCAACTAGCGCCCCCCTGAGGAAGGCAAACCTAACCTCAACATCCTCTCGTTTATGTGCATTTGTAGAACCAAAGGGGTTTAAGACCTATTGGCTATCGGCGCGCTTTTCCCATTCAAAGAGTTTAAGCGTACGGGTTTACAAGTTGTTGTTTCAATATTGAAAAATTATTCCGCGCCGACTACAGAGCCAAACATCCCCAGCTGCTATCAATGCAAAATCCCGAGAAATTGCCTCGACACATTTCACTACATTTTTTTGAATCGCAAATTCTAATAAAATTTACCTAATATAATGCAATTTAATTCAATCCTGGCTTTAAAAAATTTTAAATTTTAAATTCATGTTTCTTAATTACAATTAAACATGTAAATGAAATCGAGTCCCTGCTACTAGTAGGTGGCCCCTTTTTATCAAAAAATAAAAAATAAATGATGCTTCAACCCCTGACTCATTCGCCTGTTCGTCCATCAGTTACACACGAATGACTTTTCAGCTTTTCATCACATGAAAGACCTATCAATCAGACATTGGGTGCAGCAACCTCATGCGGTTGCACTAATGGTCTCTACTTTGCTTCACCAACAATTCTCCCTTCTCGTATCCCACCCTCTACTCTTCCTTGTGAAGCCGATGCACCTCCCATCATGGCCGCAAAGGGAGTAAAGTGGCGAGATACTTGATCTAATGCAGTCAAATCTTATTCTCGGATGAGCACTGTACACAACATCACATCAAACAGCATTAACAAGTTAAAACAGTGTCGCTGAAAATGATTTAAATGCAACGTTCTCCACTTAAAGAATGAGATAAAAATGTAAATTGGAATTAAAATTAATAGAACACAACCTTTATTTTCATATTATTTTTTTAAGGTGCCATTTCTCAGTGTCATCTGTCTTTACTTGCTCAGTATGCTCTGAGCGTAAATTGATGTGTGGCACAAGCCGCCTCTCAGCTCTCTTTCTCTCGCTTAGGCACTATAATTAGCCCGTTTGCATGCACTGCCCAGAATGGAAGGAGGAAGCGAGTTTTTAGGGAATATCTTAGTAGGCATATAAAAGTTAACTATACAGAAAAAAATTAGTTTAAAAAATAACCAAAAAAAATAATATAATTTTTTTTTCAAACAAAAGAAAACAAACATATAGGTAAACCTAAAACATACAGTCGTTTAGTGATGCGTACCCGTGTTACATCTGCATATCGTTATTTGCACGGTGGCAAAATGAAAGTGCAGATTTCCTCAAGTCTAAAAAGTCATTACGCATCAGCATACTGCTTTGCCTTAAACTCACTTCCCCTACATGACATTCATCAGCCTAACAGACAAACTGGGAAAAAGAAATTCAACCTCGTTACTATCACATCACACTCATACGAGCCGGCAAGTTTGAAAAATCGATATCAATCGGTGTAAATTTTATTAAAATAACCATAACCTTGCAAATTGAGGTGTTCGCGTCTAATTGCAATCAAGAAAATTAAACTGGAAAGGCAGTGTTGTAGAGAGGTCGGGCATTGTGTATTAGGAAAAGAGCAGATAGAGAGTGGGAAAAAAAGTGTCGTTTATGACCCGCAGTCGCAGAGCCAACTCGGTGTGTTGTCTGTCTCTATGGAAAAATCTCATTTTTCCCCCATCTGATGTTCCAATCAGACGCAGCTCCAACTGAAACCCACGCGCCAGGTACATATCACGATAATAACACTGACTTGTTATGTCTGTCTCCCTGCCTTTTGCCCATCGTCTCTTAAAAGATTTTCGGCAACAGGCAAACTTTTCTTTCATGAATATATTTTTCAGGGAGGGGTGGGAAATTGCATTTCTCTTAGAAGCCCGTCAGCCAAGAAGAACATAAAACGACATTTTTGCACACCACATGCCATGCACCCAAAGCTGATTGAAGACACTTTACTACTCAAGTGTGACTGCTAAACTTTTTAAAATCTTCTCGCGCACCAAAAAAAAAAGTTTCGCGAAATTAACTTCTATCTTTATCACACACGTGCCAGAAGAAAACGATCTCGGCGAAAGGGAGAAACGAGACCTCTTCGCTTTTAAATAAAAATCCACAAACATTTAACAATTTTTTTCTAATTCATCACAGTTACACGTGTCGTGAAATGCATGTCTACAATACCAAACAAAGTTTTCTTCTTCCTTCTTTAATGTTTCTGGCGCGTGCATGAGAAATAACCTCGAGAAAAGCTTGCACACAAAAACTCATCTCATATTTGGCATGCAATCTTCACTCTTCTCTGTCTTCAAATGATGGTTTCATCTCGCTCGCTTCATATAGATGGCCTTTTTTTTCTTTTTCTTTTTTCCCTTTTCCTTTTCTTTTTTCTAACGCAGGCTACGTCAAGCCGATGGGAGCTTGACGAATTATTGACGTCGAGGCGCTCCACCCTTCCGCCTCCCCTGCTTTCCTCATGCTCTCCATTCTACATATCTATTCTACACACATGCCTGACTTCTCTATGTTTGAGATATGAAATATGGTGCGTGTGTTTCATTTGTGAGAAACTGCAGGTCTATGCCAAGATGGAAGAAAAAGACACTTGGCTGTCTATAAATGGATCATTCCATCCATCAAGACGAGCCTATCCGACAAGGAGATTAGCAGACGACGAGACCTCCGCGCTGCTAATATCTAAATTGATGCATGGCTTTTCATTATGGGTGCCATGTGGAGCCCAATAGCGGATCACAATTATATTCCCTGGGTATACACATACATCTACTACTAAAAGACAAGCGAAAAAAAAGGGGGAGAACCGTTGAGCTCTCCCCCTCTCCCCTTTCTCTTTTCTCAATATCGGACCGAGCCGGTTAGAGTAGGGACGAGGGAGAAAGGGGGAAATGGCCGCCATAAATTTGCCATTTTTATGCATAATGAGGTAGAAACGGTGACAATAAATCAGCCATCGCTCAAAAAACGCCCCCGCATGTGTCTGTCAAAGCCGGTTCCCTCATCGGCATACAGACTGGCGTCTGCCTTCCTAAGATTTGCATGGAAATGAATTCACAAACCTCCCCGTTCCCGTCACCCACACATCAATGAACGCTGATTACACACAACACACGCCGACCGATGATGATAAAGAAACTAATAGCCCACATAAAGATTCCATCTATCAGCTTACCACCCTGTCCAATAATAACATTTAAAAAAATGTTTTCGTTACAGTAAACTCATTTAAATTCAATTTGTATACGAACTCTTAAGGTTAAAATGTTGAATAAACATTTTGCTCTTCCATGTAACACGTCAAATTCCTTGTTTTCTTTTTTACATTGTGTACGTTTTAATTTAAAACCGTTACGTTTTTGAGATATTTGACTTTTTCTGTCAAACCAAAAAGAAAAAAAAAGTGAAAAATATATTCCTTTTTTGGTTTGTTTTCACTCATGAAACATTCGACGAGAGCAACAGAAAGACTTCTGTCATCTTGTCTGACAGGAAAAGAAGAGAATTATGAATTTTGGCAGCTTCCAATGGCCTAACTGGTTTTATCTCTCGCTGTCGAGTTTTAATGGCCCCCGTCTCTTACCTCCCACTGATCCTCCTCCCCACTCTATCCCCTTATTCGTCTCTGCTCCACTCGCCTGACATCAGATTTGTGGCGTTGTTTTGATGCCATATTTCTGCCATTTACCCTCTCGCCGCACATCCTCCCGCTCCCAGCCCATACCTCGAGCTCGAGCTCCACGTGCAGGAAGTGATGTCACGTCGAATATGTCATTCAAACGAGTTGGCGATGCACAAACCGTATAGTGGCGCTAACTGGGAAGGACCGTTTGAAGCAATTGCGGGTTAAAGACGCGAAAATAAAAGTAATCGATCCAAGTCTCCTATAACTTTGCTAATTTATTTATTACACAGCAGCAAAAATATCCATGAATTGAATATTTTATGCACTAAACATTGTTGTTAAAACCATGAGCAAATTAGGCATCATAATACGACATGGTTTTTTATCACTGAAGCACGCGTGGCTCACGTGTGACAGCACTTGAGAAAAGGCAAATGCGTCAAAATGGCAAGCATGCATTCATTAATCATAACAAAGTAGGAGAAGCGACCCTGCTAAAGTTTGCTGCCTTGTACATCCTGTAAGATGATTGTGATGCAAACAAGGAATGACACGACAGCAAAGCGCACCCCTCGTCATGCACGCTTCCACTCTCTCCTCTCCTCTTCTAGCGTCTTGGGACGTAGTCTTGCGCGGTAATGACGGTCGATAAATGACACAGACAGGGACACTACGTAAAAATGCAACACTGGTGACTGGTAACTGACAAACCCAAATATCCGGTACCGGTATCGGAAAACATCTTTCTCACTTGTGAGTGTCAACTATACTGTACTGTATGTTAAAAAGAAAAACTGTGATTGAAACGACGAGTTTATGGTATTGATGTTATTGTTTGAAGAGAATCAATTGATTTACTTTGTCTGCACTTAATTCGAATTAAGCGGATTATTTCTACGCTTATATCCAGAAGGAATGAAGAAAGATGAGCATGGAGAGGAGAGAGAGAAGAAAGAGCGAGCGCGCCGAGTTTTGTTTTCCGACATTCCTTGATGCGTTAATTTTTCTCGTAAACTATGCGTTTTCCTTTTTCTCTCGCGAGACGTCTGGCGATGTATTACTGCTGCACTTTTCCTCTGAGCTGCTTGGATGGAAGAGGATGATAGCACAAAGCCCGTCGCCCTTCTCATCTCCGAATTTATAGACCTAACAAATAATTTGGAAAACAATGTCTCCGCAGGACAACACCCACCCAACACTCAACTGTAATTCACCGAGCCGTCTGACAACAAGACTGATTCACTGCTCACATCCTTTTAAACGAAGTCAAAGCACTTTCCCTTTCTACATTAAATTACAAACATGCTTTACTTTAAACATCTTGTCAGGTTCTGTCATAATCGCCAGATAAATTTATGATTTAAACGAACAAACACACCCAAAAATGCAAAATGCATTTCAAGTTTGCAAGAAAAAAATGTTTACATTAAAATATTGCATACATCATCTTAAAGTTAAAGCCAGACTGAAATATTAATTGTGTCTCAATTATTCATTCGATTATTCATTCATTCATTCATCTGTCTGTCTGTCTACGTGTGTCTACTTATCTACTAGTTTTATTGGTAACAGTTAAGGAATTTTTGCTTCTCTCCCACTTACAGTTTGCTAATGAAACTTTTGCAAACACATCCCTCTTCCCTCCTACTCACACACAACTCATCTGGTCGGAAAACGGCCATAACACCTTCTCACAGGCTCAGGGTTGGGAAGGCGCACGCCAACACAGGAAATGAAGGCAGTGTTCACAAGCGCGCCAACTCCCCCATTCAGCATGAAATATGCGCCTGTTGTCACTCATCATTTAAATGCTAATGTAAGAGCCCATACCAGAAAACGGCGCGGGCATTATAAATTCCACCACCAGGCTGCAATAGCTGCAACGAGTCTCGCTTGCTTACAGCTCACTTCGCTTTTCTCTTTAGGACTTTTAGACGAATAAATTCCCATTCAAATAAGTCGGCAACAATTTCTTAACATTCCTGTGGAAAGCAAGCAACACCGTCCCGGACGCCGTCAACGCCATCATTATCAATAAATATTAGCTTATGTCTATTACTAAACTTTTTAAACTATACTCAACTATGTTTACAATTAACGTACAGTAAATGTTTACAACTTTATTCCAACATAAATAAGAAAATATTTTTCTTAATTGTGTGAGTTTTGATGCATTAATTTTCATGCTGTTAGAAAAATTATGCCTCAGTACGTGCGGCCATTAAAACATTTACGTAAAAACTCATTTCAGTTTAGACAATATTCCTGCCTGCTGCATAATGGTAACCGCCGTTACGTAGGTGGGTCTTTCCTTTCCTTTCCTTCCCCGTCTTCATCGGTGCAAGGTGAGGCAGGAGGAGGGCGACATTAATGTTCTCGTGATGTTTCTTCTATTGTCGTTCCATGCGCATTATAATTATATTAGCAGCATTTTCATGTAATCTCAGCCTACATTTCTATGCAAAAGAATGCTATTCCCATACGGTAGTCGTTTTACGATGCGACCACGAGAGGGAATTGCGAGCGAGGCGAGGGGAGCTTCGCACCACCAGAGTTGTGTAAGAAAAATTTCTATCAACAGATTTGTTGCCATGACATTGATTATCCGTTACCGCTAATATTGTAAAACAGAGAGACGTTCGTTATTAATAAACTTTCCATACTTTTACACCGCCTTTATTTTTTCCTTTTGTGAATTTCGGATAAAATATGAATATGTGTTTGTACGCATGTTGATGCTTTAATGACTACTTCAAAATGAGAGCATTTGGGATTTCACTGATAGATTTAGGTTTAGCGTCTTGTATGATTTCCCTGTGCTCACCGACCAAGCCAAGGAAGGAACATTTTGCCGTAAATTGGCGCCAACTGTGTGTTTAATCAGAAATGATGAAGTTAATCAAGCGGGACCGAGCGGGAACCGCCCGCATAAATCAGATGGACGGCGAATAGAGTGAGGGGGAGCACGGGAAGAGAAGACTAGAACTCGGCGAGCAAGCGTCTAATGACCCAGCATCGGTGACCACAATAGTGACCAGAGGGGGCCTTTTCCAATTGTACCTACGGCCGACAACCGACAGGCCACTCGCGTTCCCACTAGGGAGCGCTCAAAATAAAGCGGTGCCCCTGCTTCCCTGTTGGACTGTGTGGTCGCACATTGACCCTAGGGCCTCTTTCACACATGTGAAGCTAACAAATTGACCTCGAGAATTAAACTCTTGCGTGGCTTCTCTGCAATCCACCACCTTCCTTGCCGCGCGCGCGCTCGTCACTTAGACGACCAGATACAGTAGACTTGCCAACTTTCCTTCCGAGATTTGCCGCACAACTTTTCGCCGTTAATAACCGCATTTTTAGAGTTGCGTGCCTCTTTCTTAAAGCGTCGCACAAGTGGAAAAGAGGTGGTAACACACAACTACACACAGTAGTAAAGCTCTCTACGCAGCGCAATCGATTTGTTTAAGATTCAACAAAAATTTCTCCGCGGTGTATCGAGAGAAAAGTGAAACGTGGCAAGCACTTTCGTGCCAATCAACACTCACCATTCAATATCTGTCACTTTTGCTATTGAATAAAATGGCGTGAAAGAGGTTTTGAGTTACACCTGATGAAGAAACAATTTGTCAAGAAGCAAGAAAGCCGAGGTCTCCCCCTCTCTTTCTCTCTTTCTCTTTTACTCTCTCAATCGCAGTTTCATTTTTTTCCTCTCTTCCGGTTTATTTGTTCGAAATGCGTGACGGTCCGTCCTGAAACCGAGTTCGATTTTTGCAAGAAACACACCAGCTGTCACGTCAAACACATTTCTAAATCCAAATTAATAAACACGAAGCGCATGCGGGACGACATGAAAAGCACGCTCTTCTCAGTCGTCAAATCATATTCCGCCTCACAATACAGATTAGACACGGAGACGACATTTCTCCCCGTATGTGCGAAAAAGAAGTGCTAAAGACAGTTTGGCAGCTTGCTGTCTCACTATAGCAGAGACAACACACTATTGCTTACTCTTTTCACTCGGGCGACATGTTGAAGACGAGCCTGACAGTAATTTTCTTTTCGTGCCAAACAGCTTTTGAAGGCTACTCAAATTTAACAAATACCAGATAACCAAACGTCCACCAGTTTAAAGAAATGTAAAATATTCTCTTTAAAAAAAAAAAACCAAAATCAAATCTTTACAATGCAACTTGAAAAAGTTTTCGAGTTGTTGGAAAAGAAAAAAAAAATCAACTTATTAAACTCAAGTTGGCTTAATATATGAAACTTTGATGACGACGCACGACTGAAAGAAATAAAGAGAAGGGATGGAAGAGGAGGTGGTATAGTGCCTCGTCGATTTCAGGCGTTCGTTATCACTACTTTCCCAGCCCCGTGCGCGTCTTGTGCATGGGTGGCAGAGGCGTCGGGTGATGGACTGCCAATGCAAATGACGCTCGCATCCGCCAACCGTACGTCATCCGCAAAAAAAAGGAAATTTTCTTTTAAAAGAAGAGGTTAGGCGAAGACCGAGTGTATGTGCAGACCATGAGACGCAGCGTCCCAAACGCGTCTATTTGTATGCATGCGAGGAGAGATGATCGCCTCACAAGAACGCACTGTCTGTCACTCATGGCCGCAATGAGGGCCATTTGTTTCCAGACCCATCAAATTCTTCGCCTCTGCCTTTGCATTAATGAGAGAATTTCCTCTTCAAATTTTTTTCCTCCAGAAAAATTAAAGTATAAAAATTTTCCAATATGGATGTATAAAAATATAAATACAATTATTATTTTTATTGCTTTTTGCGCATTGTAGTCAAACGTGAGTGTGAAACGCATCCGCGGCGTAATGAAAGTGCAATTCAGCTCCCCGTGTTTTATGCCACCTAAGAGGTTAATCATATTAAAGATAGTAATTATGCGAAAGTAGTATTTAGTTTTGTAACAAGAGAGAGAGGAGTAAAGGCCGGTGGCCTCAGGAGGGTAGAATGCATGGATTAAGAAGAAGGCTGTGTGTATCCTGCTCAAAAACACGATCTGAACAAACAGGGTTGAAAGGCGAGAAAATCCTTTGATTCTGCCTTCGTGCACCCCCACCAATTCTCTTCGAAGTCCGGTCAAGCTGACCAAAGCCTATTTGAGCCCTGGTCATTTGTTCTTAATGTTATTTAGACTAATTCATGTTTGCATTGCAAATGGATTTCGTGGCAGTCATCATTTTTAAATTGGGTAAGAAGAAATATCAAACATTAAACGAGCGGCAGGAAGGGTTGTGGGCGTCTAAATTCGTCTTACCCATTGATTTTGCATTAACAAACGTCACGCGTGGAAAAGAGGAAGCTCCAACACAAGTATTGAAAGGGTCGCATCACAGTAGCTCGTTTCGTGGGACGTGGGACGCTGCTGATGATATATAGTTGCTGTTAAAAATGTAGGAATAATTTCAACTCGTATTTTAAATCGTTCCTGTCTGAAAGCCGGAAAGAAGCGCGAACTGAAACGAAACGAAATTGAAAAAAAAAAAAAAAACATTTTTGAATAAATTATTTTAAAAAAATAAAAATATTCAATTAATTGTTTGTCTTTATCAAATATTGACACAAAAAAAATTCGTTAGATAAATATTTTATATCTGAGACATTTTCGATAAACTTTTCGATTGAAAGGCGTTGGTTATTGAGGAAAAGAGACATCTCGTAGCGAGGGAAGGAAATTTTCCATCATTCTTTTGACACACAATACAAATCTCGCGTTTCATACGACATTTGTGTACAAAAAAATTTCTTTTTTTAGCATTCCTGTTTATGTCCGGCCAAACTAAGGTGCGAGTTTGAAATAGGCTAAACGTACTTTCAACTCAAGAATTGAACTTCACTTTTATTCCCATCTAGTTCAAACGAGCCTTTCAGACACTTTTCAGAGAAATCGTTTTTCTGAAAACATTTTGATGGAATCAACATTTCTTTTGTAGGCAAGAATGCTCTTTTGTACTGTCACGATTTATATCTTTCGCAATGTATACGTACCGTATGTATACATTTCTTCAAACCTTTTAACTCGACCCTCGATCATTCACCTACGTAATATGAAACAAGTGGAAAATAGAAACTTAGTTTAACGTTTGAATTTCTATCTTATTTCAACTTGATAAGAATTTCTAAATTCTTCGCAAACCTATGCCTGGGAACTAAATTATAATATGTTCTTACCAATCATTTATGCAGTATTTGTGAGTGTCAACACACGGCTGCCATTTTGTGATCACGAGACCGAGACGAAACTTAGCAAGACTTTATTTTCTTGCAGTATATCGCTTATGATTTTGTGATTGCATAAAATTAACTCCTGTATAAAATTACACAAGAATAAAATAATTGTGATGTGACGTCATAATTTATAAAGTGGTAATGTTTATTAAAAAAAAAAAAAAAATTCCGTCGAGCCGGATTTGAACCAGCGACCTATGGATGTCTTTGAAACCACTACAGTCCACCGCTCTACCAACTGAGCTATCGACGGTTATACTAAGGCAGGCTCAAGGTTTAATTTAAAAGAGTTTAAAGTCCTGAATTAAAAAAAAGCTGGCACACGCAACTCCAACTGACCTGACCTTATTACTCGGTGCCTGAAAGTTCAACGAACGAAGTCCAACCTACACACCGTTAAAATGTTTTAACTTTTAACAATGTTTTTATAAAGAAAAAGATGATAAACAAAACATGAAAATAAAAATCCATACTTCTATTTCTTATTAAAAAATAAAAAAAATTTATATTAAAAATAAAAAAAATTCCGTCGAGCCGGATTTGAACCAGCGACCTATGGATGTCTTTGATTGAAACCACTACAGTCCACCGCTCTACCAACTGAGCTATCGACGGTCTTGTTTATGCAGGTGAATTGTACAGGCTAGATAGTATTAATTATTTTGTAAATAATCAATATTAAGCCGAAAATTAAAAAAAATATATAACATTAATACGATACTATCTATAACATATTTTCTGCGATAAGATTACTTAAACAAATACAAAATAAAAAATAATCCGCTGTCGATGTCACGTGACCCTATTTATTTATTTAATTAATTAATTACCAAATTGATTAATCTGGTAATAAATTTATTTAATGTTTTTCTTTTCACTTTTAGTATTTTATCACTTTCTAAAATAAATAATATTATTTTCTAAAATTATTTTCCTATATTCCTAAAAACTATTTTCGAGCTGCAAGCTTATTCTTTACTCTTTAGGTTCGGTTCTTTACGAATTGAATGTAAGCAAAGGCACATGGTGGTCGGCGTTTTCCAACCCCTACCGCTCAAAAGCAGGAGGCAATAAAATTTTATTGAAAAGTTGTGTGTGCGCGTGGGTGTACATTTTGGCGCTCGTGCACGCGCGATCAATGCTCCCTCTATTGACGGATGTTTTGCTAAGCGATTATTAAAATTGATGCAAACATTTTGGAAATCGGCATACTTGTGGCTTGCAACGGAGAGGAATAAAATTCCTTCACTTTATTATCTTGATTTTGTTAAAAATATTTTCACATTTAATATGTTACAAATAAATAAATAAAAAAAAAAGCTTTAATGACTTTGTATCTACTTTTTGTCGTGAGTAAGTGAAAAGAGAAGAAAAATGAGTGGAGAATAGATGGAAAGTTTTCCTTTCAGTAAGGTCGTGCTCAGACGATGATAAAATGATCATAGTTTGATTGGATTTGGAGCATCCTTTCACGTTTGAGTCTATCTAACAGATTACGCTGTACGATCTCGTGTGAACAAATTGTCAACTCTACAGTGACACAGCACTTGTTCTTATTTTTTATACTCCCACATGCAGTATTGCAAGCTTAAACCTGATGAAATCGAACTGTTCTTTGTAATATGCGAAGCTTCCATTTATATTACGGAGGAACACAAGCCTCGCCATTTATTTCCATCAATCCCTCGTGGAAATTTTTTGCCATTCGAGCGTCGGCAATGCCATCGTGCGACGATTGGAGGAAACGTATAACGAGGTTTCTTTCCTGTTGCCAAGCGATGACATTGAATTAATGCTTCAATTCGCTCGCTCCACCGATGAGGATCCGTCTCCTTCCAATATGCAGTAAACTCAGATGAAGAAGCGTCCGAGTCACAAGTCTCTTTGCCGCACGCGCACCGCACGTCATCCCACACCCACCACCAACACCCATCATCATACAACTTGGTCCCGGAAAAAAATACAAAAACTAAATTTGCATGATAACTTTTTTATATCCAATTTCGAGATTACACTCACAAAAATAAGAAGACATACAACAAATTTGATTATGCACTCAATCAAATTGCGCCCTTATTCCAACCCACACACCCAAAATTCCAGTTTCAATTAAATTCTTTCCTCTTTTTCGGTCTGCTTCTGCTTTTGTCGCTTTCTACTTCTCTCTATGGAATGTTCTTGGGAGATGACTACGGACGTTTATGACTCCAGGAATGCAACTCACCCGGGTCCGTCTCATTCGGACCAGTTAATGCGACTAATCCATCTTTTTACAAGGTTGGTGTTAGCGCGTGCCACGCGTAGGCCACGCTTGATCAGTTGAGCGCTCCACTCGGCACGAGTAATTATAATCTAATTATGCGTGGCTAGCGAACTCTAGCGATAATTATTCTCTGGAAATGAAGTACAACTGCAGAAATTGCTCTTTTTCACTTGCTCCTACGCATCAAGGAGTCGACGAATTTTCTTGCGCGCGGCATGAGGGTGGGTCTGATTTATTCTCATCACTGCGCACGCGCTGTGTCACGAACTAATGCATGCAGACGAAGAGGGGGAAAAAGAAATGAATGAGAGAAAAGGGGTGAAGCGAAATATGCCAGATATGGCCTATTACTCGCTAATAGTCGGAGACCTACGCTGGGAAACTCAAAAATGAACACCACTCGCACCCTGCAAATCGAAAACCCCACTTTACTACCGAGATGAGTAAAAATAAAACAAAAGTTTAACATTAATGCTGCTGTGATTTACTGTCAATACCTAATAATTAATCAGAATTAAAATAGTTACATTTAATTTTGTTGTTATAAGTGTTAATGCAACACACCGGTTTAAGAATGGCGACTTATTTTTTCTTACATGAAATCAAATTGACATTTCTCTATGCCTTTAAAGTAGCAGCAGCTTTGGTTTGACGCTTTTTTTAGCTTGTGCTGTCCAACATACAAGCCTTTGTTCTCTTTCCTCCCGCTGTTGCTGCTGCTGCCATTGAGACCATCTGGTAAATGTTGGATTTTATGGCAACATTTAAAAGCACAATTCCTTCATAAATCACCCAGTGGACCGTTATTATTCAATAATCTCTATTTCTCTGCCTCATTCTCCCTTCCTTCTCAAGTATTCTAACTCTAACACATGAAAACTTATAGATGCCTCCATGAATACTGCTGTCAATTAAGAAATGAAATTCTTTCTTCCTTCTTTACTCCCACTTTGAAAATGAAGCAATGCAAAGCGGAAAACACACTCTAATTCCACAAACACCGTATTAATTATTTACCAAACATTTGGCTTTAATTAAATTACAAATCATAAAATAATAACATTCCAAAAATCTTTTAGACATTCGTAAAATGTTTCTTTGGTCGCCGTAGCAACAGGTGCAGAAGACCTATTAATAGCGCCATGTCATTATGCCGTGCTGGCAAGTGTGACGTCGGTTGTAAATACAAGTTGGCGACTTACGATGGCGAGTTTAACGCAACAGGAGGAAAGAAGACTTGAGAGGCCTTCGCCCTTACAAGTTCGACCGTTTATCACTAGAGGGAGCCACACTCGCCATATTATCTCCGAGTATCAGGCTACTTTTATTAAGACTCCAATGAGTCGTAAATCAAGCCAGCCTTTGCTAAATGCATCGGTTAATGTTGTGAAATATGGAGAATGTCGACGAAATGCAATGGAGATACTTTCTTTCGCCACTCGTCACCCTGCTTCGAATCGGCATCGCTCGCGAAATCGTTTGCCTCTATTCAAACTTAGCGACCTCCACCTCTTGTATCAAAAAGCATAATCTAAGACAACAGTTCCCATAAGTCCCTTGAGACTTACAATTTAATGAGATTAAATATAGGGAAAAAATACACGCGAATGTTTCTTTTAAAACCCACTTAATGAATTAGCCGTTTTTTAGCGCTCCTGAATCAATATTTGCTGCAATAAAATTCATTTTTTGGCATAGAGGAAGCAAATATCACTGAAGTGGAGCCATTTTGTTACCTGTTAATGAGAAAAAGCAACTCATTAGAGGCTGCAAACAGAATCATAAGGAAGTATTAGTTCCATCAGTTAATTGAAAATGAAACTCAACATCAGAGTAAAGTTGTTTTTTTTTTAAATCCAACTTACTTTGCTTCCATTGTTAAATGGTTTCAGTAAATAAAATAGAATTATAGTGGAAATCTGTTACGATTTTTTTTCTGTCCTAACTTTCTATTGACGAACCGTTAAGTTTGTGGTAACTGTGCCATCCCCCACCTTCTCTTTATTCATGGCCACAGGACTATAATTAAAATCCCTGCTCTGAGTTTTAAACTGAGCACTGCATATTGTCTATTAAGATTGAAACAAAGCCTGTCACCTGAAATGGGTTCCATAACTCAAAAGCGTACCAAGAAAAGGGAAAACTGAGGGAGGGGCCGTACTTGGCGCCAAGAGTGTTGTTTTTAACTCTCTACTTAGGATGGATAGACAGACGATATAAAAAATTGTGGGATGACGACTATTAATCAAAGATAAAATAAATATAAATTACTTATTAAATTAAATATTTTACCTGTCATTGTCACTGTCACTGTCAGTGTTTGAACCCTGTCGTTATAAAATGTCGTCATGTTGTAATTGCACGGCATCAGCGACAAATGTATACGGCGCTTCAATTTGCCTTATCATCAACTCGACTTGGAACAACAGGCCAAGCTCGGGCGAGTCATCAACATTTCCTCTCAACAGACCTACATTCCTCAGCTTTTTCCGGAGGGATGAAATGTCGAGCGTAAACCTCGACGTAACATAGTCGCATGTCAAATTATATCTTGGATAATAAGGGGTGCATTCGAATGAAAGACAACGCGTCATGTCCCGATACAACGGCCGTTATTAATTGCGCCGGAAAGGAGGGTCCCGTGTTGTTGGACACCACGTCCGGTCGACCTCGAGGTCGCGGTGGAAAGGTAGTTTGTATATCGCAATTGTACGCAACTGCATCTCTGTAAATTAATATGGCAGTAAGCGAAGAGCTTGTGATTTTTATCTCCAGGCGAAAGGATGGCAGGAATCACTCAGGAACCGGAGAGATGTGTCGCCAGCTCCCAGTACGACACTTGAAACTGATATCTGGTGAGCTCCATCCGTGCAATCGGACGGAGATATGGACGATTGGAGCTGCAACAGGAGCGACGTGTAGATAGGCGCATGCCCTTTGGCTTAAAACAACAAAATAACAACAACGGAACGATGTTATGTTAGAATAAAAAAAAATGGGAAAAATAAAAAATAAAAAAATGAAACGCGAAAGTTGGCCGCGCTACAGAAAAGAGCAAGAAAAGTTACCATAAATGCAATTCGGAGGGAGAATTGCAAATAAAAGGAATGGCCATCAATAAACGAAACGGTCGTTTCGTATTGCGTTAAATTATCTCAAAAGAGTTGTTTTGAAGGAAAGGAAGTGAATAAATTGAAAATAAGATTTTTTTTTTAAGAAAGAAAGAAAGAAATAAAAAGTTATTTTTTACGTTTATCTATATTTGATTAGCGCACAATTACATCGAAGCAATAACGCTTTGGATAGAATGATAATAATAACACAAATTGATTTGAAAATGCCAAGCTGACATCAATGTCATAAATTACCTTCTCCGTCATAAATGGATGCTGAAATTAGGCGTGATGTTCAAATACGCACGCTTCAAAATTGTTATTCAATTTCACTTCATAAATGTTTAGTCGACATCGAGATGCACTTATACAAATTAATCAAAACGTTAATACAATATAAAAAAACTTCTTCACTTTGCAACAACATCCATTTTCGAGTTAAACGTGTCTTCTTAATAAATAACCAAGTCGAGCTCGATAAACGTTCACTCATACTCTTGACTGATTTATAAACTTGCGAGTGTAAACAAGAGCGCATGCGTTATGCCCCTAATAATTAATCCAAACACCAGTGGTGTGTATAATAATCTCTTCATGCGTCAAGTTTATAAGTCAAAACTAATTTTGCCAGCACAACGTTTGGCATGGATTACATTCCTTCAAAAATTTATAAACTCCGCAAATGGAGACTCAATTTGAGAGATGCCTGCACGCATCTGGATGAAACGAGGATTTTTATTGTCACTCAAAAGATACCAATGCTGTGTTTGGCCATTGACAAATTAGGTTGGCGCTCCTGTTGCGCCAACAGATAGCGTTTCAATTGCATAAAAATGATATTCTACGTATATTCCTCGCCGATAGGATATTAGCAAACATCTTTCTAATAGTTTATTGCCATTGCGAATGCGGTGTGCACATTTATAGCGAATGTTTAAATAACAAATTGTCCGGGCTGAATCTATGTCTGTATATATGGGCAATGCCATCCATCAAAGAGAAATGCAACAACCGACTATATAGATCAGAATGAATGGCTTCTATGTTCAACACGCACTACACACTGAAATTTAAATGAGCCCACGTTTTGATCAATACTTTTGGCTGCGATTCAATCAGTATTAATTTGAGCTGTCTGCATCATGCGAGAATGAATTTCAAAGGAGGAGAAAATGAAAATTGAAAACGACTCTCCCTCATGCATTTATCACTGAATACACCTAACATTTATTCTTTCCGCAAATTCTCATCGTCTAACGCCGCACTCTCTCTCTCTCTCTCTCTCTCTCTCGCCCAACCGAATGGAGCGGTTTGGGCTAAAGGTTAAACAAGACTAACTCGTTTATTAAACTGTAATAAGCTTCTCTTACCCTCGTCTTTCCTTTTTGTAAATTAGCCTGTTCAACTTGTAGTAAACAAATGAATCAAAAATGGCTTATCTTTTTATATACGATACTGTAGTGCTCTCAGTTAACAACAAGTCAGTGGTCTAGTAAATGAAAACACAAGGGTAATTATTTTTACCCAACTACTCTATTTAATCCTCTGGGATATTTTTACCCATCAATAATCTCGAGTACGTTAAACGTCCCCTCATTACAATAAAACATACTTTAAAACCCTCTTTATAGTCTTACTAAATCGACATTTTTAACACAAACATACATTCATTTTAAATTTTTATCAAAATCGCTACTAATTGCCAGACGTAAATAAATAAAAAAAGCCTTATGTAAATCAATGAGCAAAGTTATTATGTCGAGAGTTATTCTTGCCTTTAATAAGCACAAGAAGAAAATTCATGAAGTAACCCGAGCCAGGGTCTTGCGCAACACGTTCGTTCAGCAGCATGTGGTTTTCTTGAGTAAAACCGGAAATAATTTATTTTTCTTCTTCACATCAAACACTGGCCAGGGTTTTACCTACTCGTAATCCATGCATGAATCTCCAAAGAAAAAAAAAGTAAAAATAAATTACGCCTCTTCAAAACAATGCACACACTATTTTTTATTCATTTATAACAAGCAGAGGATTTGAAACCGGAGGGCTCCGAGTCAAAGGTCAAGTCTTTTAATTTTAACAAACTTGCACAATTTATTTCTTCTATGACCTTTTTCCTTCCATCTTCCACTTACTTAAGAGATTTGTTGCTACAAAGATCCGCAGCGAAATTAGATTTACGTGCACTTTTATTTACTATCAAATATACATAAGGGGCTAAATCTAAGACCCCCTCATTAATTCCTCTCTGGTTTTACCCGGTAAATAATTAAAAAGTCAAATTGTGCAAACCATTTGCCTCGACCACCAACTAATGCTGTTGACTCGTACTATAAACATCAACTTCTACAAACACGAGATAAGTTTAGCAAAGACAAGAGCTTCAAAACCCTATCTTATTCATTTCCTACGCTACTCTTCCTTTGATGATGTTGAGCAAATAGGCCTGTAATTATTTTTACACGCACACATCCCAAAGCATTCTACTCAGATAATGGGCCAGAATGCAAGCAAACGCGTGAGCGCGAGCAACTCAAATGAGTCTCTCTGGGCTTGAAAAAGGTTTCCTACTTTGCGTACTAACAACTATTTTTCCTCTTCGTAATTTCACTATTTTTTTTCCCCGGTCAGGCGAAATCAAATCAACATGTGACGTAATTGCCGAAAAAATAAACATCTTTATCATCACTTTTTTTTTTATTTGCAAATCACACAAAACACACATGCAGCAACAAGAATATGCTCGAGGGCTACGGGCCTTATCTCGAAGTGTTTCCTACTGCAATCGTAGCCCTCTATCGGCACAGACTACTCGTTACATTGAGACGTCTTTGTCTCTTATCTGCATGCCACCCTCGCGTCAATGAATGACCGGAGACAGTCGACTGAGAAGTCGGCCTCTGGCGCCCGCTGCCGTGTGTATGTTGCATATCTTTCCTCCATCGCGTTTCTGCATCATTTCGATGCTCCCCCTTTTCCACATCTTTGCCCAAACATTCTTCGCTCAATTATGTGCATTTTTTACCTTTTAGTCTCCCAGTTTACATAAATTTAAATCAAACTATAAATGTATAATCAGGGAACCAAGATGATCGATAAACAGTTTTTACAGGGTTATCAAACATTTTTATAAATATAAACTCGGTGTTTTTAGGTTTGTATCAAAAGGTCTGCTGTTGATGAATGTAATTAAATCTCACAATTACTCGTATTAAAAAAATACCAATTAGTAACTTTTTGAAACGTAGACGCACGGATCATTAATTTGATTTTTTCCTCTTTTTCCTCGTACATGTATAGAGAAAAAGTTTTTCAAACTTTACTTCCACATCATTTTCCACATTAAATACAAACTCATTCTTTTACATGCATAAAATTTAAAATTTCAAACTACACAAATAATAATAAAAACTTTTAATGTATTTCTTACGGTACCTCTAAAAAGAAAAGAGAAAGGGTAAAAAACCCCGTGAATTAAAAATAGGAAAAAATGTTTTTAAAAAAATTTCAAGTGCTCATAAACCATAATCACGTGTAACTTGTTAAGGTCACGTGGTTTAATCTTACCTTTGTCAGTTGCTGTAGCCTACACATTTCACAATCAATAAACCAAGCTAGAAACTCATTTTCGACTTAGAGCGCATTTAGAGAATGATTCTAAACTGTAAGAGGAAAAAGGAGCCGAGAAATGAGATCGGTTTTCGCTTGGCGGAGCATCAGTTGCTGTTTTGCATCAATCAGCTGCCCGATTGTATAGCAAATTAAGACTGAAAGCAAGCGCTTTTACACCGCAACTGTGCTCTTTTCCCCTTATATAAATTCGAGCATAAATATTACACTCAAACCTACTTCATAATAAAGACTAATCATGTCCAATGCTAATTTCATTTCAACAACAACAAATCCCAATTTTATACATCAACTGAGCAAGCGCAACAGCAAACAAGCCGTAAATTAACAAACAAAATACAAATAAGACGCAAAAGACAGAGGCAAAAGACGAAGTTAAGTAGCACTTGAAAAATAGAGAGACTTAAGGTTTCAGCGAAAGCGACCTGCAAGAGAAGAGCATGGTAATTAAAAATTAAATGGCTGTTAAATTTTTACGGTTAGACATACGACCCCCTCTATTCTTTCTTAGTTCCCTTTACATTAACAATCTTATATACATTCCCTCATCCGTCATCTGGTTAATGGGTGGCACCACACTAAATCTTACTCTTTCGCTTTCTCACGACCCACCTCCGGAAATGTAGCGTGAAACGAGTCAAAACTCCTTTGAACACGTCGAAGACCAAACAAAACTTAAGAACCAGTCAACTCTCCAATCCTATTAAATCTTACTGGCTTCAAAAAGTTTAAAATGCATTTTAAATTAATTACACGTTTTATAAAACTCACATTTTCAACCCAACAGAGTACCGTAGGGGGAAAAATTAAATCAAACTAAAGTGAAGAAACGAATCTCTTTCTCCGGAGTTCGTATAGAATCACAGACGTAATTCTTTTCAACATGGTTGAGCACAAGATGGAGTTGCCCTTGGATGTGTTCTATGTCACAATAGGGCGCCCTTCGCTTCAACTGATGGATGCCCTTGTTTGGAGAAGGCACTCACCGCTTTTGATTTGCCGGAGACGGAAGCCTGCCTACCGGGGTTCGTGGCCCGGAAACCGGGCTGAAGCTCCCGACTCCCACAAAACAATAAGGAGATCAACACCGTAATTCACCAGACACACTCCTCTTCCACCCATAATTTTATCAGAAAAAAAGCAACCCTTTTCCCAATGACATTCAAAATGCTCGCTTCACTGCAAAACAACGCAAAATCACATTCGTTTTCCACAAATCGAGAAATTTAAATATAAAAAATTAAAAAACCCATAAAACCCTCGTTTTAAATCCTCATTTAGCACATGCAAAATAAAACAATCATTAATTAATCAGCAATTTATTTTCTCACCCTTACATTTTCTCCCCCTCTTTTTCATATTTTTTTTTCTTCTTTCAGATTTGTAGCAGCTAAAAAAAGGTGGCTTTCTTTGCACCATGCACCATTTGAAAGAAAATTCCATAGTCCTGTCAACGGTTTCCATCTCTGACAAGCGAGACGCGTGGTTGGAGGTAGGATGAGAAGTCTTCAGTGTGGCGGAACAATTGTGTTAATTTTTGTTTTGTTTTGTCGTGAGTAATTAAAAACAGCAAGCACCTCATTTCGTAAGCGTGGTGTGGCTGTCAAGTCGAGAGACAGAGAGCGTCCCTCTCACTCTCCCCACCCCTATTCTTTCTAACTCTTATTTTAGTAGTAGTGTTGTCAAAATAAAGCCTGGTGGGTGCTAGCTCGCTTTTATTGAATTCAACCGAGCGAAAATAGTGTGACAAGCTTTGTTTTGCACCACGTGTAATATTTGTTGTTGTTTGTTATCTGCTCGCCAGATTCCTTCCTCCTACTTCGCAATTTTCTCTTTTAGCATTTTAGACAAGTGTCAATTTTTTTTATTTCTCCCGTTCTCTTCACAAATATTTATTCGAAATGAATTAGCAAAGTTTGTTTGTTTATACAAATCAAAATGAATTAAGATTACTTTTCCCACATGCAAGTACAAACGAGCAAAAACATTCTTCAAATGATTGCTTTCACAATAGACTGAAGCAGACACCAAAAGCAACTAATAAAATGAAAAAGAAAAAAAATTAAAAGAAAACCGGCTTAATTATTATTCCGGCAATTCTGCTTGTCGCCTACACGTCTTGACGTCTACTATTGAATAAGAACAAAACGAAAATTGCTTTTTGACTTCCTCATCACCATCACTACATTCAATGAATTTAATTTGCTTAAATTAAAAACAGAGACCAAATAAATTTTCACTACAATAACATTGAAGGCGTACTGTATATTATTTTTAAATACCTCGCTATCATTAGTTTCACTTGTTTTATGACAAACCAAAGTGACCGTGTTGGCCTTCACCTCGGTGTTTGCTCTTTTCCAAAATCAGTCAGTGTGAACTGGTTATGGGATTGTCGACATAAATTTCCCCTTTTTATGACATCATTAAATCATCACCGGACAGCGGGAGAGAAATTGCAACTTTGTATGAAGAGTGAGTCGATCTTACGAGTTTAGTGTTCAGTTTCTCGCATCGGGTCAAAAAAGATGAAGGTTATAATCCGTTTTAATGTTGTGCTCTCACCTTAAATGAAAACTTGAATGTCCACCTTTGGACATTCACAATTCGAAAATAGTCATGACGAAATCATCAATGCAAATCAGAACCGCAAACATCGCAATTACCATTTGTATTCGTGCATAAATGCCAAGGTCTTGCCCTCAATCTTGTACCTGATGTGTAACCAACACATGTCACTTATCCAGTTTTTCACGCAATTAAATCTTGTATATAAATTGTAAAAAAACATATGTATGAAAACACCACAATTTAAAAACAAGATGATAATTCAGTTTTAGTTTTACTTTATTTTTTTTATTACGTAAAATTTAAAAATATCATTAGAAGTCTTTGCCAGCTGTTGACTGCAAAAATAAAATTTTCCCATAGATTTATTAGTTGAAGACAGAGGAAAATATAAATGGATTTGCATTTTTTCAAGGTGAATTCCTTGACTGACTGATGAGTGCGGCGGAAAGCCTTGAGTTTAAATATTTAAAAATAGCAATAGTTGAGCCAATCCATAACAATTGCTCAAACAACTTGTCAACAGCCGTAGTCATGTATTTCCGCAAATTAAATTTACTTGACATCATTAGAATAAAGCAGCAATTATGTCACAGAATTGATTGCAACATGTGAAAACACATCACGAAGTCACGAATCAAATAAAACAAAAGAAAAAATACACTTTGTTTTTCTGCATCTTTCAATTTCTTTTCAAATCCCGACCTCGCTGAAATTCTTTCAACGTATTTCATTTAAACTCAAAAAATTGATTTACTATTTAAAAAAAAAAAAAAAAAAAAAAAAAACTTTACTGCTAATTAGGTTTTACGAAATGAGTTTTAACTTCAAAACATACCACCACTTGATGTAAAATAAAACTATAATGTAGGATTTACCTAATTTCTAAATATCAGTTTCAATTACCTATATATTTGTCACATTACGTTCTATTTGCTATTCCATTCAAGTTCGTACCTCCCCCCTCCCCCTCCCCGTCCCCTCCTCATTCCTTCATCACTGCTCCTGTTGTGGCCTAAGGTAGGGAAAAGAAACGAGGAGGTCGCTCAATAATTAACTGGCGTGGTCTGCTTACATATGGCTGTTTAACCAGTTGGAAGATGGACACCGTGATTGATACCATCTAGCGACAAGAAAATGCATTACGTGAAACGTCAATTTTTTTCTCCCCCTTTCTTGAATTTTTCTTTTTATTTTTTTCTGCAGTCCCATTTTTCCGGCGGGCAGACGTTGGCAGCGCCACCAGTGGAAAACAAATGCTTAATTTAAGTATGGAGTCAACCCTTCTTCTTCACCGGCCGCCCCTCTTTAATTGCCCGCATAAATAATGCGTTCTAAATTGGATTCGGATGCACACCACAGCCTCCTCACGATTTGTGTTCAATCAATATTTGTAACACCTCCCACAAGGCAACGCAGTCAACAAACTTGGGATGAGCACTGAGCATCACACAATTAGTAAACCAAAAAAAAATATAAAAAATTACTTTTTAAAGAAATGTTGCGACATTTTGTTACATTACAAAAAATAACAGGGCAGTCGGTGACAGTTACTGTAATCCGTTGATTTATTTTACATTTATAAATATTCATTCTTCGGTCAAAAATAATTCAAATTTTTTTATTTATTTACTTTGTATTTTTTCTTCGAAAAATAGTTCATCAGACTAAGGTACCAAACTCAATTTATTTTTCTTTTCTTGAAACCTCTCACCTTTTTTTTCATGGTTTTAACAGAGTTTATGGCTCTGTAACTCACTTAAATTCACAACCTGTTCTCTAATGTTTATTAGTACTATAGACCTTACTTGTAATAGAAAAAAGTCAAAACCACAGTTTTAAAACTCCCTTCTTTTCTTTCAATAAAATTTACAACCAGGATCTTAAGTAATGACCATTAGTCAGAGGCCAGGTCATCAGTATTGAGAGAAAATTGGTACAAGATAAAATGTTGACATTTGTTTTATTTTTTTCAACGAGTAAAGTTTATTTTTATTATTCGAATAAATTGCGTTCAATATATCACCCAATCTTTATTACATAAACTAAGCCTCTATTTTGGTAAAACAGTTAAGATTCCTTCCAATCTGGACTCACCGGACTTGCAAGAGCAATTAAGGACATTCAATGGGCTGGAAACCAAACAAAAAGGACCTCACACAAGAGGCCAAATAACCATCAATAGACGGAAAGAGAAAACCTTCCTATTACGACATCTTCACTAAGCTGAGCAACTTCTTTCTTACAACGAGGTCGCTCAGGGGAAATGGGAAAGACGTACTTAGCAGTTGCCTGACACTTCGCTAGCATCTGAATGATCTTTATTTAGCAGGCATTCCAAACCCTACACTTCTATTCTAGAATCTTTTTAACTGAGCAATAATAAATAACAATAACAGTGTAATGATGTTGCCAAATTTTCTTTCCATTTTAATTCCGACTGGAAGGATTATGCAACAACTTACTATTAAAAATTATATCGTAGCTCACTACACCGTTAATCCGCAAACAATAACCGTTAAAAGCAAAAGAAAAAAACAAAATAATCTTATTAATTAAAATAAAAAGTTAAAAAAATTATTACCTACTTATTAACATTATCACTAGATGGCGTTAAATTCGTGGCACGATTTTCAAACATAAGATGATTAATTTTTTTTCCTGCAAAATGGTAATCAGCAAACGGAGAGATGTATAACACTGTGCCATACCGAAAGTTAATAGCCGTCGTCTCCACCCATCTATAAAACTAATAACACTTTGGCCATTTATTTCACCAGGCGTGAAAACGGACCCAGATATACATCACGAAACGCCTCAAGGAAATTAGCAACGTGTACAATGACAAATTCCAATGGGAGCTCTTTATTCCGACCATAAAACAAGTCCGTGGACCGGACAGCCACACGTTTTCGTTGCAAGTTTGGACAATTAAGACTTTTTTTTTTAGTAGGTTGTTAATTTTTTTTCCGAATGACGAAGAATTGTGGCGAATGAGTGGGTGTGTGTATTGTATCAGGACAGATAATTACGCAAGTCGCGCGTTCTTGTAACATTAACTGGTCGTGCAGTATCGGTAGACTTAGGTGGCTTGAATTTACAGATCGCGGAGTGCAGGAAATTGGGTTATACGTCTCGTAAACTTGTCAAAGGCAGCCTGCTGTCAGAAGCAGAGACGACTTTGTGTGATGAATTGTTAATTAAAAATGAAATATATTTTCAAAGCAACGGCTATGTCAGACCCAATCAAAAGGCAGCCTGCAATTTGAGGAAATGGAAGCTCTTCAAAAATAAAGTAATAAATTAATCAAGATATGAGTTGGAAAGAGTATGCATAACACGCGCTGAGCATGAAACATAAGCAACTCGATTCATTACATTAAAGTAATAAATTTAATTACAATATTGGAAATAAAAAAATAAAAAATAAAATTAAAAAAAAAAAAAAGAAACTACTCTAACTGGATTTACGGTGCATTATTACTGTTAAATACGGGATTGAAAGGACAAAGAGGTGACTTCCTGGATCCGTCACCTTGACTCCGGAAATAGGCCAATGCCGCACGGAACACGACGTCATTTGTCAATCGAAAGAAAATTAAATGCAAAATCAAAGCCTACTTTGAAAACACAAACAATTTTTTTAAGCCTGGAAAAATGCCATTTTCTTTCCTTTATTTTAAGCGCATTCATTATGTATACAGTTAAAGGGGCTTTGCATTTTAAATGCCATTAGGCAATGGCAAAGCAAGTCATGATGATGGTGATGGTGTAGTGAAAGACGAAAGAATTTCAAAAACTACAAACCAAACCATCCCTTCCCACCACTTTTCTACGGCTCAAAAATTATCTTCACAAGTGTCAGGAATGAAGGACGTTCTTCGCTCACCGTAACTCGATTCCTCTTTTTTTCTCTCTCTCTCTTAGGTAGTTACGCGGCAAAGTACACGTAATCTCAAAGGAAGAACTTTACATTCCTCGAGTGCAAATTGCTGAGAAAGCCTCGTCTACATGTGAGAGAGGAATCCGCCATTTTATCCTCAGTTGCGAGATTTGGACATCCATGACCACTTTATAAATCATTTCAACTCCGCATCTGACCAACTTTAGCCTTCCATTTGCATCGTTATCATTCACACTCATCTGGAATTCTTTCTCCAAGCTGGGAAAAGAGCTTACACAATATTATATTCATGCTCGGTTGATTTTTCCTTCCGTGCCACAACATGAAGCCGCCTTTTATATACCACAGGTTTTTAACTTTAAATACTTTTTTTTTTCATTCCGTATTCCGTTCTCTCTTTACGTTCTCTTATCCTAGCGGGCAATCAACTCCAAAACCTACAGCCAGTTTACCCCAGTTTTATGGAGGATATAAATCACCGACTCATCCTGTTTTGGAAAACTACACTTTCGCTCCGAGTTGTTAGAGGGAAAGCAAGAGATGGCGGAGAGAAAAAGAAGAAAGTGGCAGTCATTCATTAAAGAAAACGTTGTATCCCTCTTATACTGTTTTTAATATTTACAGCAACTTTTTTTTTCCATCACTGAAAATCTAATGGAATGCCAACCATTAACTCATAGAAAAATTCCAGCGATAAAAGGGTCAGTCAAAGTTGATCGTAAAATAAAAAAATATGACCTTATTACAACAAAGAGAAGCATTCTAGGCACTTAAAATGCCTTTAAAACGTTTAATCACAGTTTTCAAGATACTTTATTTTGCGTTTAGGCGTCATTCACCTCAGAAAAGCAGCGCATACTGAGATAAAATAGGAAATACAAGGTTCAACGCTTGAGTGTTGCAAGTCAAGTTTGAGTAATTTATTACTCCGCGAGTTAGGTTGGAATTAAATTTATAATAAACTGTAAATTTACTTTTATTTTCTCATGTACTTCAAAGCCCTTCAAGTGCACGAAATGAAGTTAGATAAACCGTGCTTACAAATGAGGTTCCTTATGTTTTTATTTATTTACGAAAAATAAAATCCACAAATACTTGCAACTGCTTTAATCCTCAGGGTTTCTATTTGCGAGCTTTTGGCTGCATTCCGTTAATAAAACTTTTTAGCAAAACTGACTTAAACACATGTTGGATGTCATCAAATAAATGGCAGAAGTTTATGATCTGGAAAAAGTTAAATTTCAACTTTATGCCGATACCTCATCCCTCATGGCTCGTAGCTATCAGGAAAAAAAGTAATTGGCTCTTTTCTAACATCTCTGGTAAAAAAAAATAAAAACACATTACAATAGACAAGATTTAACAATAAAATTGCATTACTTACAGTATATGTATTTATTTGTGATTCGCAACGCCAATCACGAAAAAGGTTGTAAGGTGATTAGAGTGCGCAGTAATTATAGGGTTGTAAAATTCTGAGTAACGGGGTATTAGTGTTAAATTACAGTTTATGCCAATTGAATTAAACACGCATTTTCGATCACTTGTTTTTAATTGCCAAATTTCATGCGTAAAATACAAATTCATTTTGTGCATTAAAAAAACTGCAAGCGGAAGTAGTCACTGCTCAAAAATGTTCATCCAAACTATCGTGAAAATGCAAGAAAAGATTGAAAAATAAATTTTTTTTTTGCTACAACACGATTATTATATGGGCGGAAAATCCTGGGAGCAAGTGATGCGTGTTTTATTTTCCAAGCGGAATTAATTCGCCAATTTATGACTCGCACACCGTAATACGTGCAATGCAATTAGAAGTCACTTAAATTCTCCTTTCAAACACGCTAGTAGAGAAGAAGGATTTTCTATAATAATCATAACACATCCACAAAAGTCTGAAAAATTTCCCCATTTTCTTCCGTCTGCAAAACAATAATTCACGGATACAACTGTCAATAACTGTCCACTGACAACTTCTTGACAAAATAAAAAGTTGATAGCAACAACTCGGGAGAAAAAATGAGCAATAAACTATCCACAGACTGCTCTGATACGAAGCACTCACAATTTTTTTCCCCTTGGTCACAAAAAAAAGTTAAAGAGGGGAAAGTTTGCTGCTCTCGTGATTTATTGTGTACCAGATTAGCAACGATACACCTTTTCCTCATGCTTTAATAAAACAATGTGTTTACACGAACACGTGCAATTTGAAACTTAATGGTTATGGAATAACCAAGTGAATGCATAACAGAAAGGTCAATGTGTGAATCTGATAAACTTGTAGCTTTCACTCTGTGATTTATTAATATCAGACATGAAAATCACGAATAAACGTGAGGTAATATTTATTGATAGCATATTGATTTATTGTTTGGCATTTATTGATGTCCGAGATTACCATGGCAATAAATCACAATTTTTAAAAAACGTTTATTACTGTGCACTAAAGTGTTGCGTAGGTACACTTTAAAATCGTGCTACAGAAGTTGGTTGTTGGTTATAAAAGCAGAATAAAATGCAAGAAGTGACTATCGGTTGCGAAATTTGAAATTTAAAATACGCAAAACCTGACTGTTTGTTTTAACATTTATTTCTTTTATTGCATTCAAAGCGCGTTGTACAAACCACCTTCATTAGGGTTCGTGTTACATTCGATATGAATTCGAAATTCGCCAGTTAATTTGACGGTTTATTCAACAAATCGAGCAGCTGTGTCCAAAATAAAAACATTTCTTTTTTAAGCAATTAAATCGAAGATTTTTGAAACGGGTTTTTTATACAAAACTTGCGTTTATTCGGTATTCAATGAAGCAAGTTAACTCCTGGCCCACATCGGCGCGAATAACACAAGTAATATAAAACGCACTGCAGCAAAAGCAAATCCACGCCTAATGTTTTTCAACTTGTATTTATTTCAGGAAGAAGAAAAATTTGAGTCGTTTTCGACAAGAAAAAAAAAATAAATCAATGGCACTCATTTAAACCATGCAAGTTTCTAATTAAATATTCCATTTTCACTTGCGAAAAAATGTTTTACACCAATTACTCAAACGCCCTTGCGTCTCACTGCTTCGGATATGAATACGAGCCTGAAGAATTTTCTCTAGTAGCCAAAGGGTGATCTTATTTGGAAAGTGAGTGCAAATTAAGGCTTTCCAACAGATGGAAATTGCACAGCTTAAGATGCATTCATTCAACTTGGCTCCGTCTTTAGCTTTTCTTACTCTCCATTCAATGTCTCTTCAAGAAAAAGACTGTTAATGTGCTATTAACCAAATTCACCAACAGAAAACGTTCTCCTCCTCTAAGCACCCCTTCGTCTTATTCTATCAAGAAACTCAAGTTTAAAAAAAGAAACAAATGTACTACACACTTTAATGAATGGAAGTTTTAGGTTAAAAAAATCAAGTTTAAGTCGCCAAATACAAGTATGTGATGTTAATGAATTAAATATTCGACAACACAAAGCTGTGATTCATCAAATGCCATTTAAAAAAGTAAAAAACAAACTTATTCAAATATTCGAAACGAGTAAAAATTTTGTCTCGCGACTCTTTTCTCGTTCATAATTTTCTAATTACGAGTCAGCATGAACGTCAAATGACAAAACGCGCAAAACTCGCGTCTCCACCTCTGTCTCTCAAATAGTGAATTGCTTACCAACAAACAAGACAAGTGTGTGGGATGAGGGAAACATTCACAACTAGCATTGCTGTATAACTTACACGGAGCCCAACCTGGCACATAGCGTTTAATGTGCATGTGTATGTTTGCATAATGGCAAAAATTCCATATTAATGCTTTACCGCCCTTCTCTTTGCCGCCATTCTCATGAATAATAAACACCCCCTCCTTCGTTCCGAACTTCTCTTACTTTTCCTTTCTTTCTTTCATTCTCTTTTCTTCTCTAATATATATAACTCGTGATTGAGAATGTTCACGATTTACTTGTTTTCCATCCGGGCTCTGGAATTACGTCACAGTGCGTGGCTTATGAAAGCGAAAAGTTCTGTCAAAGGAAACCAATTTAAAGTCATTACGACTTTCTATTTAAATACCTATCAGCAATGTTAAATAATTCATAAGTTGTAAAAAGTTTAGCGGGTTAGATTAAAGCATTTAGACTTATGTGTGTACATGCACATGCAATGACATAACTTATTGAAAAATTAACAAAGTCATTACTTTTTTAAAATTTATGCCTCGATTTTATTCTAGTACCTTAACATCTCATCACTCTTTCCGCCCTCCCACACAGCAGGATATTTTTAAGCCTCCAAGATCACAATGTCATCTTAATAAAGGATTTGGAGACTATGCAGACAAAAGCCTTCCCGCCAAAACTGAAGGGCTAATTATAAAAGTCCCTGCGGTTATTATCTTAAAAAGGAAAGGGAAAAAAAACACATTAAAAAAAAGTTAAGTCCTTCGTTGATGGAAAAATTGCAATTTTATTAGCGATTACATCCCTCACCCTCCTCTCATTTTTTTAATATAAACTTTCAAATTATTGTGATTAAATTTTATTGCCTATTAAAAGCAACAAATTTAAGCAGTGGGTCAATGAAAGTAAAACACAACTCAATGACACTTTGTTGTAAACAGCTTTTTTGCCAGAAAAATGAAAATAGAGCTTTAATCAGATGTCATTTTCGACTAGCACAAACGAAAGGAACAGACATAAATGGAGAGAATGGATATTCTACACATAATGTGAGCATCGCTTTGATGGAAACTGGAGAAGGGCGTCGTTTCACCAACGCATGGAAAGAGGCTGATTATTGGGTTAATCCCCTCCACAGTTTTCTGCTTCTGAATATTGCTTCAACCCTCAAGATGCAGCAACGAAAGCAAACAGGACAAAACTGTGAGACAAAGAAAAAAAATCTTTTAGACGTCATCAAACGTGTAAGTGATAAACAGAAAAAAAGTGATGAGTAAACTTTCCCGCAAAAACCCCACGGTATTGCAGGAAAGCATTAAGGGGGTGTTTTTTATATAAGGTATACAAGAAAACTTTTATTTTTATGATCTGGTTTTTGTTATTAATATTTAAGTGCTTTTAAAGAAACCGTAATGCGATTATAAAGTTTGTAGTAAACTCCTAAAGTGTGTCAATGGAAATGCGGAGAGAATCAATCGAGAAAGCTGAGCAAATTTAGTGAAAGGGGAAAAAAAAACGTGAAAAAGCGTCTCATCTCAGCTAAACAAGTGGTCGTCAAGAGATGGCGCCAAAGATAAATATCACCCAAGAGAATGGACATTATTGGACCAGCTAAGGCGGTTCATGTCTGCCATGACCATTTAACAAACAAAGCGGCCACTAGAGTTTCTCGTAACACTTAAGTGGAGGCTAAATGAACAGTATTTTTTAAAGCGAATTTGTGCAAAGTCACTCATTTCAATTTAATTTAATTTCAAAAATAAAATTAGAATTTATTCAAAATTTTGAGAAAACTTACTGGTAAATTGATTTCGTGTTAGACAAATAGTTTTCCAGTTGAGCTCCATCCTTGGTCTAATTGAACCACCAAGGAAAACTAGTTGGAAGAAAAGAAAGATTGGTCAAAGTGGCTTTATTTGTTTCTTCAAGTGTCTCAGTATAGAAAGATCTAAGAGTAGTTCAAGCAAGTCCCACCAGGCCATTGCTTCGTCTGCCCCCAATATTTCAGTTGGTCCAGAGCAGATGCACCATTCATCTTCGACAAAAGAAAGAGAAGTAGCAACATTCCACACAACTGGCCAACACCACTATTCGTTCGACTCATCAGTCGCTGTAATTGAGGCTCTCGAATCACAAGACACTTGCAACCATCAGTCTCCATATACTATAGGATGGAAAATGAAACGCACACGTGAAAACACTTTTAGAAAAGAAACTAACGCATTCCCTCCAGACCCATCTCACAGTGGGGTCAATTTGAGAAGGAAGGGTGAGGAAAAAATTATCCTCATGCCAAGCACACACTGATAAAATGATTGGTCACCAAAGACAGACATAATCAAAAATCAATCACATAAATAAAAAATCCACAAAAACAATTTCGTTACGGGAATGTAAGTCCATTAAATTTAGCGAAGAGCTTTACTTTTCCATCATAGAGTCGTCAATATTACATTTCTAACCAACTAGCCAGCAGCTGATAGTGGCAGCGGTCATGTGACTGACCTCACAGAACGATGCCAGCCATTTTCGTGACGTGAAGCAAATGTTATGATTTCTTACAGAAAAATACAGCAAGAAGGAAAAAGATGGCGATATGAGAAAAGCGAGTTGAGGGGCAGATTTATCAAACAGGAGCACCTTAATTAATCACGGACCAAATGAGGTTGGAGAAGAGTGAAAGAAGAAAATGGTACAATGATGGAACTGTAGGTCCAACCCCGTAAACACAGTGCCTTACAAAATGCTAAATGATGATGGCAAAGAAAAACCATATCTCGCCGGTAAGAGCACATCCGTTTTCCCCTCAATTTTCCCCTTTTCCTTTTCACTCTATAAACCAGATACAAGTTCAAATTAAAATGGATACGCGTTTGAAATTGTATTTTTCTCTCTTCCCACTCGGTTGAACAGCAGTTTAAAGTCAATGTTTTCATTTCACCTACAAGGCAGACTGCACTTCTAAGCTAACCCTTAAACTAGGTCTTTTAAATCCAATGGAATTTTCACATTCTTCCGTCGTTACAAGTGCCATGGAGCAATCTGATTGGGTCATAAACCAAAGGGCAAAATAAATTCTCTCCGTCCAACGGTTATATAGGTTGAGAGTGTACGTGTATATGTGAATTCCTGGTCCACTGGTTCTCTTCAGAAAGAACAAATCCTTCACTCGAAATTGATTCTAGCGATAAAAAAAGAAAACCGACAAGAGACGAGCAGATAGAGAGAAATGCACTACAATAAACTATTTAGTTTCTTTTCCCTCGTATATATAGCTACACTTTACTTCACTCAATCCTTTGTCTCCAGGGTCGGGGTAAATAGTAGTGGTCAAACTTTTCTTGCTTTCTTTTCTCTTTTTTCCCTCATTACTGACCATCCATGCAAAATGGACGTTTTGAGTGTGGTCGTAGTTCTTCTGTCCAAGGGCAATTCTACCATTAGTCCCCTTTTACACACGATGCGATCTTGCTTTTAAGCCGTCACTTCTTTTCCGTTTGCAAAACAGCTTTAATGTTCTACGCAAGAAGTTTTTGCATCAAAAAGGCCATTGAACACAAATAAAAAAGTAATAAATCTTACAAACATAAAAAGATGGTGTCAAAAAGCAGAAATTGTGCGAATATTTTATTAGTTATTATAAAATGAGATGATAATAATTTTAAAAGCTACATTTTTTTAATGATGCGTGTAATAAATTGCAATAAATTGTCTAAGCAGATGGGTTTTTTTAAGACGTGAAAAAGGAAAAGAAATAAAAGTAAACTTGTCAGGTTCTCCAGTACAAACGAAAGAAAACAGAGTGTTTCGGAATTTATGCACACCCTAAATTTATATCAAAAAAAATTTATGAAGTTACAAAAAAAGGGGCTCGCAGCCGGTGGTACAGAACGAAAACATTGACATTCAAAAACTTTTTGCATGCAGAACCAACGAATTGTGACAAGTAGTTTCAAAATAAAATCCTTCAAAACGTACACTCTATTTTGTTGTTAATAGATCGATGAGCCCGAGTTTTTCTAAAGGTTTAAATAAGTAACGTAAACATTTGGAAAAACATGCCGCGAAAAAAATGTGGTCTAAGAATCAATACGCGATATTTTGAAAAATTGATTTTTCACTTCAACACTTCTTGAACACCAGTGGCTTCACTACAGATTGGAATTTTCTCCACAATTGCAACATGGGTATCAAAAGGGCGAGAAAAAGGGCAGTCAAAGTGGATCTAATATTCTTTGGAGCAGAAAGAACATACTCTTAGCTTCACCATATAATCAATGACCATGCACCGAGGGGATGTTACGACAATTTAAAGCAGTCTGCATAAGAACAGTTAAACCTCTTTTCTTCTCAGCGCACTTTTTCCTTACCAACTTACACTTCCGCTTGAGGAAGCTGAAAAGCAACTTTCAGCAAATGCAAAACACTATTAAAGGGTCAATTGAACTTTGACTGCAAATGGGAATAAAGAGAAACAAAAAAAGAATTTTTATGCTATGATACACAGTACACACTCACATTCAGCACTTTCATCCTTTTTCCAGTTTCCTAAAACACACACTTTCTTTGTAATATAAAGCACAAACTAATCTAAATAATTCAAAATTTTGGTCCTGTTAAAAAGAAAGAATTACGAGCGAGGAATTTGCTTGCGTGTATCTCACTTTCCTCGATCGTCTTCCGAATGACGCCATTATGATGAGTCCCGTCGCCCTCCCATCTTCCTTCCATCCCACAGCCCATCCCAAGCAGCGGCCATTGTTCTGGCAGTCATGGCCGTGTTAATGATTCATTAAAGGCAGCCGTAAATAAGTTTTATAGCGAGTTGCGCGCGGCCAGCAAACGGGAGGATGCGCTCGTGCGGGCTAATTACTCTCGGCGCCCCAATCGTGCCGCCTCACTCCATTGGGCGCCGTCTAACAGCCTCATTGATCGCAGAGGCTTAGACGACTTCTTCACACAAGAATCTCTCCTCTTTTGCTTGCTAGTCCGACAGCCACACCCTCTTCTTTTAATGTTATAGGTTCAAAAATAAAACCTCAAATATTTGCATTTTTATAAAAACCCTGTACACATCATCAAGTAACGTTCCAATGATAATGAGAAAACCAGAGCGAGAGAAAAAGAAAAGGCTTTTAATGAACACTTGTTCAAACAAACATGACAAAAGCCAAACAACATACGGTACTCTCTAGTGTATAACTGTTGTCCTTTTAATACTGTCACTGCCCCCAAAAAAAAAATTAAAAGGAAAATCTACTTAATTAGAAATATAAATCTTTAATTAAATAATCATGTTTTTCCGAAAGGCAATAGAAAGAGAAATTTTAAAAAATGTAGACAGTAAAAAAATTAGTTTAACAACTTGTTGCTAAATGCTGACATTTAAGGCTCTCATCAAACAACTGCTAGACAAGTTAACGTTTAATAAAAACTTCCTCTCCGCCCACACGATACACGTCTAACTTTTGAAATTCACCCTTGAGTAGCTTACGGCTGCAGGTGCTCGAGCGACCACTTCCAGAAAATAAATTGTAATCATCCGTACCGTAAGTCATCTTAACCCTTACCAACACGTGAGAATAATAAAGAAAAAAGAAAAAAACAGTTCACACGTGACAAGTGAAATCTTTCATTTTCTTGACACTGATCAGTCGAGTTCATTATTCCCAGTCCATCATAAAGCTTTGTTGGTGGTCTAAGGTCAACACACTGTCACTGTCAGCGAAATCAGGATACAAAACACAATTAATGATTCGCGTTTTGCAGGTACACAAAATGAAGCAAAAAAGTGACACGAGTTTAGTATTTATTCTGTGATATCTTTGTATGCCGTTTACCAAGGTTGCTCAAACACACCGTGGAAACGGGTGGAGAGCAGTTTGTTGTCAGACAAATCACTCACACTCAGAGGGTTCCATACGGTACTCTTTTATCGTTTAGGGGATGGGTCTGCAGTTCGAGCGAAGGGCGTATAATTTGAGATCATTTATTTGAGCCTTTATCTCACGAAGCTTCGGAAAGCCAGCCTATTCACCGAAGCGAAGACGGAATCACCTTACCTGTTTTTGAAGGCCGCTTTCAGTCAGACCTATTATCCATCAGCCCAATACACGAGGGATAAAGTACAAGGTGACGAAAACCTACTTTAAATTCATGCCAAAATTAATAAGAAAAAAATCTGAAACGTCAGAAGGCTCCTCCTACATAGCCACTTTGAAATGGAGATTGGAAGGCGCATCAGGTGCCTCAGCAGGGGGTTTCCACTTTTCCTGAGCATCCTCGACGATCATTCAACAAAATCAACCCAAACCACTGCACAAAGGTCAATCCGCCATCCGTGACTGAGTTCAAGCTGCTGTCACTTTGCACCGACTGAGTCTATAAATCACAAACGTGCCCTAAAGATCACCTGCTGTGAAAGGGACATCGTCATTCCATCATTTCACTTTAAAAAAAATTAAAAATGAAATAAACAATAAACAATAAACATTTTTTTTTGAATGGTAAAAAACGTTAAGTTGGGTCACACATTTTGCCTCGTATTTTATATTGACAGTCATGTGTCTGTTATAGCGTGCAGTTGCCTTGGAAACTCAACAACGGATTAAAAATTGCGCGCAAGATTAATGTTGGCACCGATGATGGCGACATCTGTTATCGGAAAGTAATGCAAATGAACCCATCTCGAGGATCACTCACGCTCTCCACCCGTTACGCATTTTAATCGATATTTTTATTTTATTTTTTTCCTTTAAATCAAACGTGTTTTAATTTTATCTGCCAATAAAATAAATTTTATTGGCGCTCAAAAATTTTCAAACTTTTTTTTTTTTCAAAACTGCGTTTGTCTGTAGACGGAAATCGGCAAAACACCCACTAAGATGTTCGGCGCTAATAGATTAGCTATACGTGCGTGATGTCCCAACTCCACAGGCCGCCGTCACCCAAGCAGCCAAAAAGTTAATTAAAGTAATTCGTCTCTGTCGGCGCAAGGGGGCGCAAAACAGTCAAGAAGTATAAAACGAAGGGCTTCGCAATCACCCATTCACAATCCCGTAATTGTAACAACAAACACCTTGATACAACAAATCTACATGTTTGCAAACTTTACACAAATTGATTAATGATCTTATAAATCAACGAGATAAAAATCGATACAACGGCATCAATTAGAATATGAGGGGGAGAAAAAAAACCACATTGACAGGGTAAAATTCACCCGGCGTCATCTCACTCATTAATGAGTGCAGATAGAAAACTTTTGCAGCCATTTTCTCTTGCACCCTCTCTCTTTGATATTAGCACCAACACAATTAAGCATCCCCGCTGCTTCCACATGATGCGTGCAGAAAATGTGCAAACGTGAAAAATCGTCCCAAATGCTATATTATGTCCCTTCCAAACGGTGGATGGCAATTTGTCTACTGCCACTCATAATTTACCCCTCGTGTGAAAGATATATTGACGCCCCGCCACAAGAGTTTTGAAAAATAGAATGAGTGCGCTCTCAGGAATATAAATTGTTTCTTTTCACACTTTTCTCTCAAGCATTCTCGTCCACATTCCCTCTATTCACCAAGCCAAGCATCCAGGAACTGAAAGAAGATGGCGATGTGTGTAAAAGAAAATACCAAGAATTTTTTAATTCTCGTATTGTTTTATCTTCACCTCCCATTGAGATGTGTCTGACCGCATTTATCTTAGTGTAATATGATTTCATTACAGGCATAAACACATCACAAGCTGCCTTCGTTAATGCATAAACTTGTTAAAGAGCCAATTAACCCAGTGGCCATTGCACATACAAAACCATCATAAACTAGTGTTATTAATCTACACTTGACTGGAATAGTACAACAAATTGTTATGACGTTTTATCTCATTATAACTACCAATCATTTTAAGTACGGTTGTTTTTATATTTTTATGAAATTTGTATGGCGGACATCATGCAATAATACGAATCGTCTTCGGTTGACTCATCGACTACGAGTGCCATGCTTTCCACATCCACTGCCATATCACTCTGCTCCTGCAGTGGGGATCGAGAAACATAACACCTGATTTATGACCTATTTCCTAGCACAGAGCAGATGCTGGCAGGCATCCATCAACGGAATGAAGCTTAGGCTGCAACTGAAGCTAGAATTCAAACCAAAAAATATAAATAAACGAAATTGGAGAAAAGAGTTATGTTTGTGCTATTTCATCTCATACTATTAAATTATGCTTAAAAACTCACGAAATGTTCAGTGATATGTTTATATTTTTGTTTTCGTCTCGTTTTTTAAAAGAGAAATTACAGTACGTTTTAAGCTTAGCCTTTATTTGAGATTGTATACATTTAGAATTTAGTTGAGGCCAGTTGAAGACAACAACCCGAACTCTTTCCCAAGTGACATCACAGCCATGCCATTCTTCATGTGTGTTTTGTTGCCCTTGACAACAACTCAGCTTCTTCGCTCGGGGGGCCATCTGTGAGCCATGAATCGTCGTCCGCCCTTGACGGCTTGATGGCGAGAAACTGGGGATAGATTTATTCGCTTTCACACAAAGTTCATTGGTGTGTGATGGATTAGACTGCACTGTGCGGCAATTGGCAACGCCTAACGCATAACGCAGGTGATGACCCATCCCGCTGCGGACTAGCAAGACAAAGAATAACGGCGACGTCGTAGCTCGGCTGCCAATTCTGTCAGACGCACGCGCAAGCACACGAACGTATTCTAACTGTCCTTTGTACGACGTTGGCGAGAAAACAAATGTCAAAACTTGGGTGCAATTAGCCCGCGTGGCCAATGGACTAAGTACCTTAATTAGTCAAAATAAATTCTTGCAGTTGCACCCGCTCAGGCTGCCTCAATGCTGTCATTAGAGGTCGAGTAAAGATGTACGTAAATCAGATGCACATCCCAACGACCTCATTGAGACAGCCCAGGTGCACAAACCTAACCACAGCACCACATTCAACTACGTACATCAACTCCCATGCAAATCCCCCGCCATTCTCTGACATTATTTGCGGCCAGACTGCAGCAGTGCCATCTTTTTAAATAAGCAGACTTACGACACGAATTTATACAATTACATGCAATGTGACGTAAAAAATGTGCTATTATTTTAAAAAAGCAGATAAAAATCTTGCAGATTTGAAACATACGGCGAGGATAAAAATGGAAATTTCCAATCCAATCTCCCCTCTTCTCTTCTCTTCTCTTCTCCTCTCCTCTCCTTTTCCTTGCCTTTCTTCTTGTACTATTCGCCGTGCTCAAAATATAAGACATGTACGGAGATTTATTCGTCCACTTTGCCTCAGTCGCCTTTTTATCTCAAAGACGAGCTCCATCTGCGCTATGCTTAGGCCCCAAAATATTGTTGTTGCCGTTCGTCTAATCCACGACCCCCCTCTTTTGCTCATGACCAACACTTTATGGCCTTAGAGCCTTAGGTAACACTTGAGAGTGCATACATATATATGCATGTCCCTTTATCGCTACAAACTACGTTGAATATGACATCGAGCAAGAGATATGCAACTTAGATATCTCTTCTCTCGCGCTTCAGCTTGTCACATACCAGATCCGAGCATTCGTTGTAATAACAAGGTCACCAAATTGCTACTGCTCTTTGCTGCTTGCACATATGGCGGAAGAAAATGCTCCAGGCCCATCTTCAAACGACTGCACCGCGCGGGATGGAGAAGGCACATATACTACGTATCCATCATCTGTGACGCAAATGGTGCCTCCCAACTTGTATGCTTTATTCTTCTAGTTTTCTATTTTCTTTTTTTTTTCCTTTCTTCCTTTTCTTTTTTCAACGAGCGCATCCAACAAAATGACAAGCAACCACACTTAGAACTTAAGATTTGTGTATACATGACAAGTGCCTTACTATAACGTCATTTTCAAATGCATTCTCGTGACTCATTTCAAGGAAGAAAAGAAAAGAAAAATTCAAATTTATAAATGTGGAAATATTTTATTTCGTTAAAAGCAAGCTGAAAAATGCAGCCAAATGTTAAATTCAATTCAATTCAATTCAATAGTTCGCTCTTAGTTGACAAACGTAACTTCGACATAACAAATGGGAAAAAATGGTGCGTTAAATTGATTTAAAATTTCTTTGCCCGTCCAAACGCCTTATCACAGTTAGACATAAATCAATAAGTGACCTGAAACTGTAGAAGATTTGATCACCATCGCGAGAAGTCAATGTACAAACTTTAGGATAAATGTCAAAGTCGATCGTTCACCCCTCCAACTTGTCAACCTCAAACAGTATTCATTACTTGTATCCGTCAAGTGTTGTCGGATCAATATGATTAATGAAGTGACAGTCCACTCCGAGGAGAGTCCAACTTTATCCTGTTATGACTGGCAGAAAAATTAGTCATTCGGTGCATATGATGCAGCATTTGATGGAGGGCAGACGAAGAATGGATTAAGCGAAAAAGTCGACGCCCACCAATGAAACCCATCCATCTCTATAAGAACAAAAGGCATAAACTTCGTCTCACTCATCTTTAAATTTCTCTTAAAACGCCAATTGTTTTACCAGACCTAACAGATGCATCAAAGTCATCATTTGATACATGTTCGAGAGAAACTGCTATAGATAGCTCGTTCTAATACAATTAATCCATCAATCAATTGTGACTGGCAAAAACCTCAATTAATGATCTCCTCATCAGTGCAGATGAACGATTGATAAATTAATCAAAATTTATCAATTTCGAAAAATTACAATCACTTAAGACATTTGATACGATACGAAGGATAAAATCACTAAGTGTATTCTTTGTTGACGATAGGTTATCTACTTCAGGCGTCAACTCTATTAAATATGGACGCCGCACGAGTTAATGAAGATTTCTAAGGGAGGCAGGGTTTGGTGCGGCTGGCGCGAGGCCAAACGACCCACCTAGGACGCGAGGAATGTTAATTGTTTCCCTGATGGATTGATTGATGGTCCCACTAACTGCGCTAGATCCGCCCACGATGAGTCACGTGACGCTTTTCTATACAAACAAACAGCCTCTAGAGGAAAAGTCGATTTTCCGAAGGCTCAACAAACTTTTTGACAATTTATTGACACATTTGCTTGGCAAATAACAACTTCAGTGACACATCCGACTATTCCACGAGTAAAGATCAATTTCACCTCAACACGGGCGATACAATGTGTCAAAGCAACGTGTTCAGCCTACAAGCAACAAGATGCCTGTCAAGTCAAGCTCGACAGTAAAAATAAAAAAATAAGTGAACAAAATAAAGAAAAAAAAAAAGGAAAAAGAAAAAAATTATTAGAAGACAGCTATTCTTGCCTGATCTTCTTTCCATTTATTGTTTTGACAAAATAAACATTATTTTTTCCGTTTACAAACAACGTACAGTACCGCGAAAAAAAATATTGATTTGCTAACTGCATATACAACTATCAAATTTCTTATCGGTTTTCGAATCAGTCAAAAGATGGCGTTAAGTGATCTGACATAGTTATTACTTAATGTAATACTGTATTTTTTTTCCATAAGAATTTTTTTTTTCTTATCATTATTGACAGTGACGAAGAATATCACTTATAATTTCAGCGCATAATCGTAAAATATAAAAAAGAAAATGTTGAAAAATGTGTTCTCACATAGATTACTTTATTTCCTCTTAAAAACCTGTAATTCCAGGCATTTATATGTCAGTATAAACATACATTTTATTTTTTTAATTTTATTTTTTTAATTTTTTTTGTAATGCCGTAATTTCATTTGGTCTACGATGGGTTAACACAGGCAGCTGCATGTATTTTAATACCTTTTTTTTTTATCCTTAACTTTCCTGTATGAAGCTATTTATATGTACCATTTGATAGTAAGTGGCTGTTGCAATGAAAAAGTTAAGACCGGCAGGGGAAAAGAAGGAAGGTCACTCAAATTTATGAACAGCCTCTAATTGGTGGGTGGGAGTGAGAGCAAAAGAAAAGAAAGACTGCAAAAACACACCACTAATTTTACGTGTCAAGACAATGACGAGGACTCTGTTCGAATCCGGTCTGCAGGGTGCGGTCTGCCCGGTCTGCAGGGTGCGGTCTGCCCGGTCTGCAGGGTGTGAGAATGCATCATGTGAACTGACTACTGATGGACAATTCTGAGCCTTTGAAGATTTCGACTTATTAAATTCAAATGAAAAAATTATAAACAAAAAAAAAAAATTAAAAAAGAAGTGGAAAAGAAGTCGACAGATTCATTGCAAATGTTGTCAGATATTCTTCAACAAACTCAAGGTTATTTAGACGATAATTTGCCATTCAAGAGTTAATCTCCTCCCATTTTCCACTTGTTTTTAGGCTAATGACTTGTCACCAAATGTAAAAGAATGAATCATTAGACTAAAGGCGTCAATCGTCTTGACAGGTGACCTTTGTTTTGGATCTAGACAAAAGTTATTTAAAAAACTCGACTTCAGTCTAATGTATGCTCGAATTGTTCTCAAAAAGTCATTTGATTTGTTTGCTAACAAGAAAAGTAATGAGAAAAACAAACCAGCAAGTCATCTTAACGCAATAACAACATTAGACAGATGACATTACAAAAATAACTCTTGATATAGTAAATATAAAAAAAATCAACTCAATTCTCCTTTAAACTCAAAAACTGTCCTCTTTTCAATTGTTATTTCCACACGAAAATTGATATTTCCCTTTCCCTTTGCCATGTCGTCCCCATCCTTCTTTTCAACAAGAAAAGTTTGTTTGTCTAGAAAACGAAAGGTAAAGCATTCCAAACATTCTGCTATCAGTCACATTGCCAAGAAAGAACCTGTAGTTGAGACAGATTTCACTGTGGCATGGCGTCAATAGGGTGTAGGAAGCCGCGTGCTTGTTCAAAGGTGACCAGTGGTCAGCTCCATTCCGCCTTTGAAGAGAAACATTTGCCAACTATTCATCATCTGAAATTACAATCTAAACAAATTTAAACAAAAACTCGTTACATTTAACAATTTATTTTAAAAAGAATTGTTTAAAAAGTACCATACTGTACGTAACGTTATAACACTGGTATTCCGATATATTGAAAGTGGGGTCAATGGCGGTAGGCCAACGCGAGAGCTTCAGGCATCCATTCTCTATCGACGTGGAAAGGCAGGGAAAGAATTCTTGTGGTTGGAAGCCTCTTCTGACAGGAGTCACTCGTAAGGCAGACGTAGTCAAGCATCCGCCTTGGTTGGATTCGGCCTCAAAGGGGCAAATCGGGGTTTTCTGCCCCCTGATATCACCCTTCCCTCTTCACTGCCGATTCTCTAACTCTGGTCTACATGCCGATTATGCTGCGAGTTCAAGAGACGGCGCTCGACCTCTGACCCGAGTGTTTACAATGCCTGTCCATCACCTTTCATTTGCGTAACAAGAGCCCTTCTCGTTCACCCCTTTCTCTACAAGCTACACGAATGGGTTTTGAGATAACACGTTATATACAAGTTTGATATAATTGGTGCTCGCAATTACATTTCATTTGCATTTTATTTGTATAAAGCGCACTATTTTTCCTTCCTATTTATGACTTAAAGGTCAGAAATATATATTCCCTTGGCAACGAGTGTAAAAATGTGTTTTTGGCAGCAAACAATATTTTGACTTTGTACAAAGTGAATAAAAAAAGTAAAAGCACTATTTTAACTTGAGTGATGAAACATCAAAGCTGCCAACTTGCATTTTACCATTTTACAAACTGACTAATGCCACTGTAGATTAAAAGTTAAAACCAACGCCGACACGTCTCATTTTATTACCTACCGTGAAAGATTTATCAATTTTGCTTACGTGGTCCACAGAAAACAAAAAAAGAAAAACATCAATTTTTATTATTAAACACCCATCAGAAGCAAATTTTAATCAAACACATTCCATCCAAATGCCGACTGAACAACAAACACAAATTGGTTTTGCCTTTCTCTCTTTCTCTCTTTCTCTCTTTCTCTCTTTATATATCTATATATATATTGCAATCTCTTTGGAAACAGCTTTCTCGCAACTTTGCTCCTACCATCTGTCACTTGATTTGTGTCTTTACAATATAATTGCCTTCCCCACCTCTTCCAATTTCAAGAGTCCTATACAAGCTAAGTAAGGAAGTGCATCTTAATCGCTTGGCAAACTCCATTCCGATCAGAGCTTGACTACACCAATAACTCAGTGAGGTAATCACAGCGCTACACAACACAGTCGTATAAATATAAAGCGTAGAAGCCAAGTGGATGGCAAATCACACGGGACAAAAGCCGTTGTAAACGATGTCCCACGTGGTCATCGCGCGTCTAAAGCTGTTTCAATTGAAGACAACGGAGGATATCGATTGAACTCGTCTTAATGAGAGCAGAAGAGAGAAAAGGGCGAGGTCTTAGCCGGTGCACTATTGATTCCACGCGCGTTCATTTTCCACCTGTGACTTATGACTCTAGTTTTCAATTAAAAGGAAGGCCATACCAACTGCTTGGACGGTAGAGGCCGCCCGGGGAGTGGATGGGAGGATGGGGTCGCCAGAATGAAATGTGAAATGGGATGGGGGCACCCAACGAAAAAGCAACGAGCCACGCACATCTAAACAGAGAGGTTTGGTGTCTAAGATTACACGACATTCATTGAATAACCAAACAGAGGGTCATTCTTTTTTTATTGCTGCTGCCACCAGTAGGCGAGAGATGGCGCTTACGGTTGGAAGAGTTCGGGGTTAATACAATTGTGCCCAGTGACCAAGGCGAGCGCCAATTACTTTGAACGCGTTGCCCAACGCCCTCCACCTTCGTACCACAATTATGGAGTGGAGTAAGAACAACAACGACAACAAGAAATCGACAGCAACAGACAATAATCTCATAAAAACAAAACAACAAAAAAAAAAAACATAAATATTTAAAAAAAATTTTACTTCTTTCAGTTTTTGTTTTTTACTTTTTATATTAAAAAAAATAAAAAATTGTCGATTTTTATAAAAAATATTACTCTGAGCGACTGTCACCCACAACAGACAAAATATCTTGCGCAGATGACCTGCGGTAACAGGTCTGTTATTTTCTATCATATATTTACAATTCCTTCTACAGTCGCATGTCACGACCTGGATCTATTACATTCTCTTTCCACACGTTGACCCGTCACAAGCAGACGTGAGTGGGATGAATGATGTGACCAGAGTGCGAACTCACTTCAACGCCACCAAAATAGATAGTGTGTCTGAGATCGGATGCCAGAAATCAATTCATATATATAAAACAAGGAATTGAATTAACCTAGCTTCACGCTTTATTTAAATTAAAGGTGGAGAAAAAGAAAAAAAATCCGGTCGTACATTTCATGAATTATAAATAGAGTTGATTACTTCAATATGGCCAGAGCTAATGTGATGGATGCACAACGTGAGTCCAAGGTGCACAGATGCATAAATTTGAGTGCGACGAAGCCTGCCCCATCTCGGCTACAAATCAAAAGACAGGCAGGTGTGATAGGCGGAGATGGTGGTGGAAGTTGAAACACATGCCGAGGAAAGAAGTCAGAGTTAAAAAAAGGAAAAAAGCGAAGGTCTTTCACTTTTATTTATGATGTTAATTTAGAAATCTATAAATAACAAGAAGACACACACACACAACTTCTCTGCAGCTTTCCTATATATACAATATATGAAAAGAGGACAGACGCAGTGTCCAGGTCAGCCGTAAAGTTCGACACGTGAGCGTCTCGGCGCCCACGCGTACCAAAGCTTTATTGCCTCAAGGCGAACCGGGGGCCAGCAGAATGAAGGAAAACTGGACTGGATGCTCCTACTATTTTCCGAGCGGCCTGAGTTATGTGTCAGAAGGAATGCCGCTGTGTGACTAACAATAGAACTTTTTATACATAACGACACTGCAAGTTCACACATGAATTATGTACACGTGACCGAAGTAAGAAAAGTTGCACCGTTTCGCCTTGTATTTTTACACACTCGCTTTGTGCAACAACAAAACTATCGACTCCTGGGAAATTGGCCGGCCGCTTGTACTACTACTTATTTACGTTGAACGAAAAGCAAATTAAAAAATAGTACGTTGGTAGGGAACGACGATAAGCATTGCAAGTCGTGTGTATTTTGCACAATTACCTCTCGCAGAGGTCTCCCACTTGAAAATCACCCGTGGGACGAGGACCAGCTTGCACGAGCACATTTCCCCAACCAACGATCCCGCAATGAGTCTGTAGGGGGAGAAATTTTAATTTCTAGTTAAAATTATCGTCCTTATTTCACCAGTGAAAAATTAAAACGCTTCAGTGGAAACTCATTCTCCTCTTCAGCGAGTAACACGTATAAATATATTAGTCAGTATTCCACCTATCCATACTCGGTCGGAATGGGAAGAGGGTAGAGTGGGAGCTGGGAGAAAGAGAGAGAGAGAGAGAGAGAGAGGCAGAGAGAGAGAGAGAAGGTTGAAGGCAAAGCAAGATAGGACTCATTAGGTTGAGGCAAGCACTCAGGTATTAAAACCTGGTGTGGTTACCAGTTAATTAAGCCAATAACTTAGAGTCACCAACGACTAGCATATCCCTCTCCTGCAACTCGAAAAGCAAATCTCGCAGAGTTTGCGCTTTCATCTTAAACGATTCTTTTTCTCAACTCTTAGAAATTAAGTCCCAGAAGATCTCGGTCAAAAGCTCACATTTCCCTTTTACCTTCTTTACATATACACTTTGACATTGTGGTCAGCCATGAATTATAGAATGAGGTGGTCAAGTGATGCCCACTTGGTCAACGCAAGTTTTTAAATCTGTGATGCGCCTAATTCCCTTAGCTATGTTTCAAAACAAATAATAAGAGGCAAGGTATAACAGCTTAGGCACTTTTCTCAAGTTTAATTACATAAATGGCGCATCTTAAACGAGAAATTTCAGTCTTAGCATTGTAAATAAAAGATCTCTTCATTATCTAAGCTTTTCTAATGTCCTCAAGCAGGTGAAAAATAATACTCCTACCAACCTCTTCATTAAAACACACCTGTTGAAACTCTCTCCCATTTCGACGTTCTCTTTCTTCCTTTTGTCTACTTTAAATGGAAATTACACACCGTTGCAATTTACAAACTAGTGCCACGCCAAGGTATAAGCAAAGATTTTAAAACACACAAACTTTATCCTTGCAATTTATATTATACTTTGCCATTACACAACTGATGCATATTCACCCAGTTGCAGCTGTGAAAACGAATTTTAAAAAATACAAGGAAAAAAAACTTGCATCTTTTTAAATGAATTCATCATAAACATGTCTGCAAAGTTGAAATGAATTTTTTACTCATTTGCATAAGAATATTTTTTAACTAAAAATGATTTAAAAATGTGAAAAAAGTTGGAATAAAACAGAAAGGAAATGTTTCAAAAACTGCCGTGCTTAAATGAGTCTTTTATTTCTTTTACGCTTTGCAAAAGAACGAATAAATCAAACATTAACCATTAAAAGAAAAATATAGAGACCCGTAACTTTTCAATTAAAATGCTATTAATCACTAAGGCAAAGGTTGGGAGAGAAAAAAAAGTCAATTATATATTTCATGGATAAATACATTAAAGACTGATCAAACACGAAAGAAAAATAAGAAAAATAGACACTAAAATTGGTGCGGTAAGAAAAAAACAAAACAAAAACTGACACTTTGAATTTGATGTATTTAAACCTTTAAAAAAATCATAGAAAATTTGTTCTACTTCCACGCCCAACATTAATGGCTAATTTTTTTTCCGTCACACCTTTATTCATTCCATGAACCCCATCTATTATGAAAAAAAGAATTCAACTCTCATCACCATCAAAACAAAAGACTAATAGCTGTTCATCAGGCTATTTTCCTATTCATCATTCCTATCACAGGTGTATGCACAGAACTGAAGGAAGAAGAAGGAATACCGTTTTCATAAATTATTTCCCCCTTTCTGTCCTCCCATTTACAATCAACAAAATTGGAAAATTGGAAGAAAAAATTCCCGTCATATTTCATAGCATCGTGATAGCGTTTCATCTGATTTGCCATTAACAATAAAAATTCGAAGCGTTATTCAAACGTGTCATAAAGCATAAACTACGTATGCTAACAAATCCAGATGAAAAACCCATAAATTCAATTGGCGATAAACAAATCGCAACACCTGGACTCGTAAATCTATCGGACAGCAATAGCGACCTCATGTGAGTAAACAAGAAACCGCTAGGGTAAGGAGGAGTTGGCTCAAGGTGGAGATAGGAACAAGAAAAGAGGGGAGGAGAAACAGACATGGATGCCTGGCTCAGTTCCGTCACCTGAGGCGGATAATTTATAATCGTAACCACGTCCAACGAGGGCCCTTGCGAGTCTCTGATGAATCCGTAATTTGTCTGCCGCCACCGTTTTCACTGAATACACAAAGGCTGTCATGAAATTTCTAAAGCAAGATAGATGGATGTCAATCGGGCCGTAATGGCAAAAGACCATCACGCTGGCCCACGACAGACGACCGACGCACAGAGGACACAATTTATGACCAAGACCTTCCCACCCCCAAATGGCCTATGCAGATTCACAGTGAGGGAACAAAAGCTGAGCCGCTGAGGCAGGGGCCAAGACACCACCACATGACAGAGACATCTGCCCTAAGAACAACCCCATCAATTTTGGTCCCCCACCATTAAAATTAGAATCGAATTTTAGCCCCTGAAGCGAGTTTTGATGTGTGCAAAGTTCAAATTGAAAATAATTGTCAAATCCTGTTTATACAATAAAACATGAGGGGTGGGTGTGTATGTGTAAAGAAGTGGGAGTTATAAAGGCACCCCATAGAAGCACGTCCAAGCTAGCTAATTAGATTTATAGCTTGCCACCAAATCCACCTGGGTTTTGCAGTAGGGGCTAAAAATCCGGGATATTAGCGCCATATTTTATGTCGTCTTTCAAAACAGAAAAAGAACCCATTGGGATATGAAGCAAATTGACAGCTAGTTTCATAACAACAAAAAAACTGCAGTATAAATTGTAATTTCTTAATTTCATCTTCAAAGATGTAGTGTGTGGTCCAAATGATAAACAGTTTCGAGGGAAGGAAGGGAGAAGATTGAATTTTGAAAAAAGCCATACTAAATTAATGAGGAGGTTGTTCTAACGAGGGTGCAACTATTTCTTTTACGCAGCTTTCCTCTCTGCTCTGAAAATGGTTCTAGACCCTCGTGTTTAGATTTTTTTTCTTTTTGTTCCTTGTCTGTCTTGGCAGAGTTCTAATTAATGAAAATTGCCAGTCTCACCCCGTCGGCCATGAGTGATTGGGACCATGCATCATGCTGCTGTCAATCATAAATCACACCACGCAACACTTAGGGGCAGAATAGTGAACCCACAAATTAAAGTTCCACCCCCACACCCTCTGCCTCTCGCTTTCACCGTCCATGGACCACTGGCTGACCCCATTATAACGACCTAATGACTTCTCTTAATGGCAACATGTCATAATATCAAAGTCATCAAATTGATTTCTCCGAGACATTTTCTCGACAATAAAGCTGTGTAACCTTTAAGTAGAAATAACTCCAACCTGACTGAAATGAAATAAAGTTCAATAATAAATTGGAAGCATAAAAAGTTATTGATTACAAGTGACCGACCCGCACCCATCTTTCTATCCGCAGTGTGACCCTGAGGCCTTCACTCTTACGCCCGTCGTTGAATAAATCTTCCACGCTTGCCACCTAGTGTCTAAGATGACAAACTTCTCCACACATAAAATTTCAATTCCCACTCGCCTCGACCCAACCCAGGTAGACAGTGTAAATTAAAATCAACATTTTTTTTATATCTATTACTGTATACACAACAATCAAAAATAATTTATCTATATTTAGAAAATTTTTTATTTTTCTAAAATTAAAAATAAAAGAAATTAATGGTTGAATATTCACGCTTAAAACTCGTCTGTATATAATCAATTAATCTACAGCTAGCTTTTCCTACGAATTGCTAACATTAACCTCAATTTGAGGTTGAGCCCGTCTACCTAGAAGATACACACGACGAAGTACCTGCACAAAATGATGAATGTTAATTACAGTTAAAGATGGATGATGCTCAATATAAGCAGGACATGACCTCAGTCCAATTTCTTAGTTCGAGTTTTGGCCACCAGGTGCGGCTGTCTATGGATGACAAGTGACAATCGCCCATCCCTCCCAGCACAATGCCATGGATGGCTGGATACAGCTGAGAGCAAAATAGTTGAGTAGACATTTTCTAATATGACATTTCAAGACCAAGCTAATGATTACGTGCAACGCCAGCTTCTCTTACACCTACTAGTTCCTCTCTTATTTTCTTCCTATCACACCGGAAATGAATTCTGACTGATCTCTCATTTCACAAACTTGTCTTCCTTTGGCGATCAAGCAAGTTTTTTTTTTTTTCTTTTTTTTTCTTTTTTTATTTAAGGTCTGCCATAGAAACGGGACACGCTCCACTTGCGATGAGGGGCACGTGGAAAGAAAAAAAGAAAATGACAGCAGGCCAATTGAGTGGCACACACACTCATTAAGTCGCCGGAAAAGAAAGGAAGGTTCATATCCTTCCAACTGCATCTTAGGTTTCAAATGTTTCACTCCTATCTGTGTTTTCATGTCAATTAAATGACAACTTCGTTTGAACAAGAAGAAAGTTTTAATTTTTGAAAAATTTAGATTTGGCTTCAAGTTGAAGGTTTGTATCACCGAAACATTGACATATGCTGATTGAAAGGGAAATTATTAAATTTGCCTTCATTGAAAAAAGAAAATAAAAAGAAAGGAAAAAAAAAGAGACGTAAGTAAATACAATAAAAGAAGAGGCAAAAAAACTGAGCGGAAATATCAGTCAACAGGGAAAGAGGAAAAAAATCCATTTGAATATCATTACGAAGTATAAACTTTAGAGGTCAAGAAATGGTCAAATTTAAAGTAACTGAGAAAACAAGAAACTGCGTATGCAAAATAAAATGAAATAAGAGCCTTGTTTATACCATTAGGCTATGCAAATTGAATACAAATCACTCAAAGCGCACGAAATGAGTGGAAAAGAAAATTAAGTTTGCACAAATCAATCAGAAAGTGACCCTAAAAATCATCATGCATGGCACACAAATCTTCTTTACAATCACAATTCCATTATATATAGTTACAAGCATTCAAAAATAAAGAAAAATTACACCTCGTTGTTGGAAATCTTTCCAAACAAGAAAATAACGAGTAATAAAAGAAAAATAAAAATAAATAACGAAGAAAACTTTTTCCTCATAATCGATGATATACATCAGTTGGAAAACATTCAGAGCATAAAAAAATTTGCGTGTTAGGCCTGACATCTTCATCATCTATTGCTATAGTACATCTTAGCTGACCCCACCACCTCTTTCCTACCAACGCTCCTTCTTTTCCCTCTTCTGCAACTTTTGTTTATGTCGTACTTGTCGTCCTGCCATCCCCACTAGGTTATTTACAACATCTTTTCATCAAAAGTCTATTGAAGACTTAGTCCCTTTTTTCACATGTTATATAGTGCATACAAAGAAGAAAACTTGCATGATTTCCTGCAATAATTCATAACACAATTTCCCAACCTAGTCTCATGTTCAGGAAACCTTGAACATATAGAGAACCTTGTCTATATGCATACAGGAAAACATCATTCTAAAAAAGTTATGTAAAGCACTTTGAAAATAAAAAAGTAACAAATGCGAAACGATAGTTCCTCTAAGGAATCAGATAACCTCTATCATTTACAAATTGATAATAAAATCGAATCGATTGGTCGACCTTGTCCGAACAGAGCCGTCAGCGATATCTAAACACTATGCGTACACATAACATGTTAATTTTCGTGACACGGCATATAAAGCAGCAGCTTTCCTGATTTATGTCCAGTAATTATTGTGATTCGTGCTGCATAGCAAGAAAACGTTTATCGATAAAAGCATACACATACCAATTAAACTCGAGCGCTCAAGCAGTAACCCCTCCCTGTACGGAGCTCAATGGGTTGAAAAATCTCAAACTAAAAAAAAAATCACTTCATAAAATAAAACAGCCTTTCGTAAATTAAAGTTTTTAATAATAGTTACAGTAGAATATTTTTATTTATTAATTTTTTTTTTTTTTGCACGGAGTGTAGGTCGTCAGAAAACAAAAGGAAAATTTAATTTGACATTTATCATTCGTTTCGAAATTAATTAATTCAAAAATTTCCTTTTTTTGCTACACCTATCATTAGTCTTAGACTTGACCTTGGTCATACATCAAGAATTGGATTTGCCATCCATGTGGTCTGTGAACGTACATTCATCAAAAAACGGCCTTCACACACACGCACACCTTTGCCCACCTGATGATATAAAGGAAGAAGGCTGACAACACGTGTGACAAGCAAGACCAAAGTCAAGTTCTTACTCTACCATTAGTCCTTCACGTATAATTAAGGGTTTATAATTGAAACTTCATTTGAATTTCTTCGTGAACATCGCGGACCACATGGCGCTTTTAAAATAGATCTTTAATTCCTTGAAGGCACTCACTCCGCGCCTCTGTACATTTTAATACCTCATTCTGTTTTATAGTCTTCTAAAAGCCCAAATCACTCAATTACATATTCAAAGATCTATAACCTTCTAATTGCAATTCTCGATCTATAAATCAAATTGATAAAATTTAGTATTTTTAATCCACAACCATAAATAGCCAGAACGGAAATAAAGTGCAAAAAAATAAAGGTGATTAAAACGAAAAACAAATGCATATCATTCGAGTGAGTGACACAATCAAGGAAAAGTCATGAAGTGAAGAAGTACTCAAAGCATTGCACCCCCTTTGAAGCAATGGCTTCATCCTTGATGGAAAAATGTTGATGCAGAGAAGTTCCTTAACTGGTTGCCCACTTAATTGACGTGAGTACTGGAAGGTTGGCAAGACAAGAAGATGGTAAACCGCCCTCTCAAGACCCGTCACGTACTTTAGAAGGCGGCCCATTACAGAAAATAAGTTCATCTTATATGCCTTTAAGCAGACACCAATCGAAACTCCGCCTCGTATAAAACAGTAGCTTCATTCAATTACAATACGTTACATTTCCAAATATCGCCTCATTAAAGTTGAAAGTTAAAACTTTGTGAGAAATCTTGTGCAGGCGTTAATCAGTGCATAAATTCTTTATTCGGTTACTAATACGATCATAACTGTCATCAAAAATGATCGGACAAATCGCTTGACGTGGATTCCTATCTACAGATAAACCACACAGAGGAAACCTGATCCCTATTAACTAGAGGTTATCGTTGCTTTGTACCATAAACAAGTTTAAATTAAGGATAGAGACAATACCATCATATATATATTCTAAACCGACGATGCTGATAAGGAAGCCCGCGACAACCACTGAAGGAAATGTGAAACGTCGCCAGACACACCGCGAGATTATTGAATTTGACTAACAACATAAAATAGAGAGAAGAGGAGAGGAGCGGAGAGGAGCAGAGTAACTTTGGCTGTTAACCCTATCGATCAGAATTGTTTTGGATCAGATTGGCAGCAGCAACTTTCATCCGTTTTACTCGCAACATCCTAAAGGGCAATTTTCAGCGTTACCCCAACAACGTAACCGAGTTTGATACACAAGAAGTCGATGTATAATGCGTTGTGCTTGACCAAAACCCTCCGCATCGAGACAGCCTTGATGCGAAGGTGGAGGTGCACTTTCTCTCTTTACTGGCACTTTGGCTGGACAGCCATCACTATTCGTGACGGGCGTGTTTTCAATTACTGTCTGATTTGGCTCTGCTCTGCTTTCTCCTACTCTTTCCGTCCTGAGCTTAATTGACTTTCTGCTTAATTGCTTTTTGAGGGCACCGGGCGAACGAAACGAACAAAAGAGAGAGAAAAGAGACAGGTGAGATGAGCGGCTGCCCAATGGATTCATTAAGGTGAGGGGGTGGGTTCGCCTTTTACACCCCGCCTCATGACCTCAAATCGAATCCTCTCAGTCCTCTGTTTCAAGACTTTTAGCCCTTGTTTGCCATTAGTGTTACCCATTCAAATAGCCAATCCACGAGTGCGCAACGTGCTGAATAAATCCGCTGGGAATTAATTCCAGATAATGCGTTTCATGCACTTTATTTTTTTTTAAATTTCGTTTATAAAAAGTTCATTTAATTTACCTGTCATGATTTTTTTTTAAAAAGTTCATGCCGGCTGAACTCGGGAAAAACCTAACCCTTTTATGTAAAAAAATAAATTTTTATTTCCTTTGATTATACCTGATTACAGTAAGGAATCAGTTGAAAATGAGGTCATCATCTTTTTGCTATCATGCTGTCATCTAGCTGAGCAATTTACAAAGCATTGTTTTTCCTCACACCCTGTTGAATGACGTGATGGGGCGCGTGAGTATTTGCACCAAATCTTCCAATTGATGTCTTTATATTTGTGCTCAACATGCAATCACGTATTCAACAACAACATCAAAATTATACATTTCACTTAAGGGTTAAACTCAATCAACCAGTCACTTGATGGTATAAAAAAGTTAAAATTTAACCAGAAATTTAAAAATATAATCAAAAAATTAATTATAGATAATATTCTCACTTAATACGTGATTTAGCCCACAGCACTTATTTGAAATTCCGTAACATTTAAATAAGCACTCGTGTCAACGACACTACAAAAACGTGACAAACTTACATTTTTCCCTTAAAATTCTTGAAACAAAAGTTTTTCACACAATAAATTTTTTTTTTAAATGTTGTCATGGAAATGTGGCCTAGATTCAGCCGCGCCAGTCACTCATCCGTATGCAGACAGTGACCCACGTCCCACACAAACCAAAAACCAATCCAAAGTGTCATCAAATCGACAAAGAAAAATTTCCCATCCATCACTCACACCCCTGGCTCTCAGCACACACATTGGATTATCAATGAGTCAGCCAAACAGAAAAATGACAGTACAGTTTTCCCACCTATTAAACTTAATAGCAGTGTACAAACACTGATACACACACATATATAAAAAATATCATTTAAAAAAAATCATTTTAAAAACTTTTTTCTAATGGATCAACAAAACAGGTGCATAGGTATTTTTTACACGAAAAATATGCTTTGCCTTCACAACCTATTGCCACTAATTATTCCGCTTCTTATCTGCCTCCCTGCACTTCACACTATAAATTGTTTCTTATCTTCATCCCGGTTTCTTTGGACTTGTATACGTGAACAAGATCGAAATCTCGCTCCCTTCCTCTTCTTCAATATCCCTCTTTTTTTTTCTTTTTCGCACATCGAAATAGCCTATGATAGCAGTCGTCACCAATAATCCGCCAATTTCTCCGAACTTTAACAGCACTTACATCCTATTTCTTCTCTTTAGCATCAACCGGCCAATTATTTTGACATACCCGTGTCAATAAAAACTCGTAACATCCACTTAGTTAAGACCGACTATTCAGCTTTGAACTTGAACGCCATTTCTGCAGCTATGGGCTTCCAATTAAGAAATCACAATACCAATTTAACGCCTCTTCTCTAATTAATTAATTGTCTTTGTCAGAGAGATTCCAACCAGTTACCTCCCTCCCTCCTGTTCGCTTGCTTAATATTACTCGAGGCCCAACAGCGGACAAATTGCAACAAGCAGCTTGTCAGTATGTATACACTGAAAAGCCTGCAGCTAACCTCGTTAGAGCGACATCGTTTCGTAAAATTATGCAATAAGTTCGAATGATTAAGAAAATTAGCTTCTATAAGGATTCTAATTCTCCAGGGAAAGAAAGGAAACCTCAGGAAGGAGTTATTGATTGATTGCATTGTAAGCAGACGTGACCCATAATCCCATTTAACACTCATTAAATTCTACGGAAGAGATGACCTAACTGTCCTCGGAGACTAAATCATTCACTTAGGTAGTGGAAAATAAAACGAGAAAAATTTTTTTCATTAGTGGGAAAGAAAAAAAAAAAAGAAAATGCAAGTTTCAAATGACGCCGGTTTTTTGGTGGGAACATTTAAGTTTGTCAGTGTTGCCATCTGGTGGCACAATCTTGAGTGACCAAGCTAGTGGGATTTAATGACGTTAAAATTCAAACAATGCTCGCTGAAGCACGTGTTGAAATTAGAATAGCATAATAGCCAATAATTATTCACTGCTGATACACAGCAACAGATGTCGCAATTTCCTACAATTTCAAATATCCAAGGAGCGGACATAAACGCCAAACCCATTTTAATTTCGAGGAAAAACATTGAGTGTGGCTTGATTGCGAGGTACAGTTGTTGCCGTAGGGGAGCATGTCCACACCAAGAATGAAAAGGAGGCGAAGTGGGCGTGGTGCAATAAGACGCACTTTTGTGATGGATTGGCCTTTGGAATGGCCACACTACTCCATTATGGGGATGTCCATCTGCCATTTCATCTACATAACCTCACCTCATAAATCTGTCAAGAATCATTCTCCCTCCTCTACACATCTACCTCCATCTCTCTAGATGGACCTTTGAGTTGACCCCTCCATTGCTGCTCCTTCCCCACCAAAGTCCAAAAGTAATCAGCCTATCCAATGTTTTAATCTGTAATAAGCCATAACTCTAAACCAAAAAAATTATTTTCAATAAAAAAAAAATATTACACATCAACTAGGCTTTAATTTATTACGTTAAAACAAATTCCTCATCATAAAATTTATTAAGCTTATACCAACTTAAGTTGGATTATCGTACATCTCTATCACATTTCGTTCGTTAGTTTGATTCATTCCCAGATTGTAAATGGTTTCAGTTTTAGAAATTTCAATATTAACCAAGCAAATCCCCCCTTTATCAAATTAAATCTTAAACACATCAAAGTCGACAACACATGTTGTTTTATTTGTAATGCAAGGTAAATGAAACCGAAAATACGAGCAACATTGCACCCGAATCGTCAACGAAACCATTTTTTTTTTTTTTTTTTTTCACTTTGTTTTTTTTTTTTTTTTTTAGTTGTAGGTTTGTTATTACTGTACACAGTGAATTAAATTCGCACACAGCTAAAAGAAATAAAGCGCACTTCAAAGTCAAGAGAAGGCAAAAGGTCGTTAAATTCCACCAGATTGTAGCATATGGCCTAAATATTCGCCTATAAATCAAAAGCACAACCTACATTACGCGCCAACTGGTGGCGATTGATACCATCAACCATCATGAGAAAAATCTGTCCCGATTTCAAAACTAGGGGACGTGTATAAAGCCTCAAATTTTTTTTTTTTCTTTTCTGTGAAGCAAATCTACAGGCCCAAAATGGGGGCTTTACACCATTTACCCTATGATTTGTAGCTTTTATGACAATGAATAATTTACTCTTTTTTTTATAACCCCCTTCCACCCTATCGAACATACGGCACAACATTCGGTGGAAAATTTCAGCGTTTGCATATTACACTTAATAACTACTTCCAATATTTATTGTACATTTATTCACAACTTGAGTCGCACATAAGTCTTGACTTTTGATTCAGATAAACACCACATCTTCATGCCAATTACAGAATTATTAAAACTGATACAAAGTGCCTGCCTTAATCATAGGGTTTCTACTACAGCTAACAAAAATCTTTTCCCTTATTTATTACGGCATTGTATTACATTAATGAAAGGGTTTTAACCCTTAATAAACAACAACAAAAAAGTAACAATACTAATTTACAGCTCACACACAACAACACATTTTAATTCGGAAAAATAAAGTTACTCCCCTAGCACATTTTCCCCCTTTCTTTCATAATGCATTCGGTTATAACCCTTTCCTCTCTTCCAACCATCCCATGACACTATTACTGCACCTTTGCAGACACATAAATTACATCTCTCCTTTTTTTCCAAACCCTCTTTTCTCTCTGCAGTATACTTTTCTTTCATTCACTCAAGTCAGGGTGAACCCTAGTCCTAATGCGGTCATTTGCAGGCCAAACCATCAGTACGACTGACGACGCGAGCCCGGACTAGCGATGGGTCACCCATAAATTACCAGGGCGTCCTTCTGACAACTCCGCCCTCTTTTGACGCATTTTACAGACACAAGAAGCAAAGAAGGTTGTGCAAGAGCTAAAAGATGGCAATAGTTGTTAGTAATTTTTGAGATAACACCGTGCAAATGCACGAAACAGATTTATCGATTTTTTCCCCTCTTTTTTTTTGGCAAAGAGGAAAAATAAATGATGGCTGTGTCAATCATGTAAATGTCTATTAATCTCGCTGAATCTAGCTAAATTTATTAAATCAAAAACCATCGCACGTCAAGAGAGACTGACATTTATGAAACACAATTAATTATTGAACTGACCTTTTATTCGATTCGTTTCGTTTTCTAAGTGACAAGTTGAGTTTAATATTTTATTTTACACTGGGTTAAAAGTAAAAAAAAAAAGTTGTCACATATTGTATGTAAACCCGACGTGTTCAAAAATTCAAACAGAAATCAACGAAATAATAAGAACAATATATTGAAGTAATTTTTTTTTCTTTTTTTGGTAAAATGGAAAACATTCCACAAACAACTCTGCCACTAGATCTCGTGTATCTAAATCTTGTGGCTCGGAACAACATAATCATTACGCTGCTTTGACTTTAACACTTCAATCTCCATAAAATATCAAAGCAGACCAATAACATTAACCTCCTACATATCCAGACATCAAAGTTTTATTCGCTCTGTAATTAACCCAAAATCCCTTTGGATTTATTTGCCAAATAATAAACAGAAATAATCTCTCCAGTGACAACACCAGCATCATCAGCTTGATTTTTATCTTCCTTTTTAAATTGCCCAACCCCAATTACAGAACAACTTTTTTCTTTTTTTTTTCACTAACATTTTTTTTACCCATCTACGAATACCGCGTATTCAAAGACTGGCACGGCATGTTAAAAAGACTGAATTAAGTCTTCGGCTGAATGGCGTCGATTCTTGTCTTCACCTCTCATATTACTTACAACCGGTCAAGTCCTGAGCGTAACTCACTCCAATCATCGCAATTTGCAGCTATTAAACAGGATTCTCTGTTTCCAGTGGTACAAGGACCAGGCAACAGCAGCGTGATTTAAGATTGTTCAAACTTTTTTCTCCTCGTGTATAAACCAAAATAATGACGGTTAATTGCAGGGAATCCTCTGCAATAACTTTACTTACAGATCCAAATTTAACGATGCCAAAACATGACACTAATATTTTGCTGTTGATATTTATAGTGTATTATTTTTAATGCATTGATGATACATTTATACATTATAAATCCCTTTGATGTACGATAAATTATTTTCTTTTTTTGCTTTTATTTAAATTAAAATTTAGCAATCAAATCTGACTAGAAGACGTTGTTGTATCTTCAACATTGGGAATCTACTCTCATTTGACCTACGCATTCTATAACCATACAAAACAAATTTAGAAATCATAGATGTGCATCAGAGTTTCCAGGTGTAAATGAATGATTAATTTTCACTGTTGTAAGTTAAAAACTAATAAATTATTGCTTAATCACAACACTCGACCTACGAAACAGTTGATTTTTCATGTTTCAGTTGACTCTTCACTTCGAGTTAAGGATCACAAATATCGATTGGTTGGGCGAAATGTAGGCACATTGAGAATTACAAAATTAAATTGCACACGTCGTCTATTCACCCATATGAAACAAGTGACTCAATATTCTCATCGCGGGTGTATTTATAACATTCGTCAACCCTTTGCTACACCAATTGGATATCTGTCGCATACAAGTGAGCTTCTTATCTGCCCCTCTCATGACCATTGGGGTGGGTTTAATGAATTGATTTTACCCTTACCCGTCATCCCTTCTCCCGTTCACCGAAAGTGGAGTCTGGTCGAAGTGTTCTCAGCCTTCAACGAACATAAATCAGATTTAAAACGAAAACCTCTCCGTCGTGTGTGAAAGGAACCTGTTTCCAACTTCGGTTCCCAATTGCTTACAGATTGGACAGACAAAAAATTTTCGGGGAGAAGAAATTAATAATAAATGTGAGTTAAAAAAAACAAAAACCGTACACTCTAATGACAAAAAAAAAAAGTCACTTAGAAACGGGTTACGTCGCTCATGACGAATTAGACGAGGCCATCTTTAAAGAAAGTCTCAAGGGTCTCAAAATATGTAGGCGTTGCAAGAAAAAGATGGATAGGCCAGGTGATGTGTGGCCATTCATCTTAAACAGACCGCCGTGTAGCATTGAATCCCTAAGGCCAGGAATAAAAGAAAACAAAACAACACATTGCTCCGTCATTACCATCAAGGACCATTGGTGGCGCCCACCCACTAACTCGGAGAAAAGATTGCAACAAGAGACGCGGTCTTCTCGCGCCATTTGCATTATTGGTTTGACAGAGCGTGAGAGAAGCGAGCGACGCAAACCCCCACATGCTCAAATCCTTTACTCCAAAATTTCTAATGAGCGGAGTAAAGTGCCTCGCAACGAGATCTCGTCCATCAACTTGTTTGACCACCAAATCCCATCTTCAGGGACCCTTAGAAAGACTCGCGTCGCTTCTCCGGCGACTTCTCATCCATCAGTGGACCGAGATAAAGGAGTTGCCGACTTTTCATCTTAAACTCAAACCCTTAATTTACTTCTAGTCGTGTTACAAATGAAGGCAGGCAAAGGGAGGGTGAAGATGCGAAGATTTGTTGTTGCAGCAATCAAGTCATTACCGGGGACGAGAGGGAGACATTCATATTAGCCGCCTCAACCCGATAATCTAGAAAGCTAACGCCAATCATAAAAACACAAACCTCACTCTCGTCTCGTCATCCCCGCAAGCAAATACTGACTTTCATTTCCTCTTTGGACCCTCGTCTTTCCCTTCGCCCTTCGGCCGTTCCATAACCCCCCCGCAGCCAGTGCCGAGTCAAGCCGCGTCTTCCATCGGACAAACTCCCGCAGCGTCTCTTTATGCGTCTCTTATGGCCGAGCAATCAGTTGGGTCAATGGGCTGCGTCATGACTTCATAAGCAAAAGGGGGCGCCTTACAAACCTGGCGCAATTAAATCCCGACATCCCTCATTTACACACCTGAGCTATAATAACCGATGCAAATTGCTACCTGCCTGCACAATGGCCCCGCAGTGATTTGAACAAAAATTGAAGCATGGGAAAAGCAGAGAGAAACGAGAGAAAAAAGAGCGAAATAAAAAAAATGGTTAAGATATATACACATTGTGACGTTGCTTAATCTGCTTGAGTCGTAATACACAAAGGAAATTGGATAATAAATTTCGCGTCCCCAGTATAAATCTTTGAGTGAGCCACTATGTGCAATTATTTTCCACTGCTTACTTCAATGGCTGTGGAGAGAGAGAGCGAGAGAGAGAGAGAGAGAGAGAGAGAGAGAGAGAAAGAGAGCGAGAGGGAGGGAGTGAGGAATGATGAAGAAATCTTCTAAAACGATGGCAAACGGCAAATAAAAGTTTGATCAACTTTTTGAAAACAACATTAAAAACGACAAGGTTAATAATAAATGTGAAAAATGTTGATAATTAAATTTTACACAAGTTTTCCAATCACTGCAATCCCAACGAGAGTTGCAAACCTCAAAACCAAAACTATAAACGACTAACCTTTTGGGTGTAATTAATATAGACTCGTTTCCGTAACTCTCGTTTACCCAAATGACGTAACCGCACTCATACCCATCAGTTAAGAAATTACTCAATTCGAATCTATTAGATCCGCGATAATAATAATGACTGTTATTTTTGAAATTTTCCCGCTGCTCGTGATACTAAGCACAACCTTAAAACCGTTGTTAAAACTTTATAATTTGATAATAAGTAAGAAAGGAAAAAAAATTACCTCGCAAAACATAAAGAAGTGTAAAACTTGTTATATGATGGGCAAAGGGCCAAAGGAGGTGGGCAGCGTGCAAAATAAAACGCCACTTTTTCATCTTTATTATCTTCTCATAAGTGGCCAGCAGATGCTGCTTCGTGTCAGATGGCAACACCACTGGGAACACACTCACACACACATTGTATAATTGCATTTTTCTCTGATTAAATATGGTTATCAGAATTAAGTTTCTCTCTCTTTATAAGCGTCATACATTTTCAGCTTTCGCCCCTACACATGTGGGGGCGTCTAAGGGCTAATTGCCCTTTTAACTCACCCGGAGCTTGTTTTCTGCGCTCACAAATAGGCCTCCAGTTTTCAAAACAACACAACCCCCTTCCCCCCTCATCCTCGCTACCCCACACCCCCACACCCCCTAAAACTCGCCTTCAAGAACCACCAACAAGAATCGAATCCTCCACACCCTCTTTTGGGCGATCATTGCGCACTCCCACCTCCCACCCCCGCGCAATCGCCCGCGGGAACAGGTTATTATAGCCCCCGTCCCCGATATTACGAACGAGGTTAATTAAAAATCCAAGTCGAGTCGTTGGCCGTTACTGTAACGAGGCTCGTCTTGGCTGTATTCTGGTGATGGCGCCCTGACTGATCGGCAGACATAATAGTAAATTACGGTGACAGTTGGGTCATTAAGAATGCCGCTGCAAACAGAGGGTGAGGCACCCACTTCGTGATTGGCAAGACGGATGCCTGGCAACGGATGCCAAGTTCCCGCTCATATTTCATTCGATTCTCCACCCACCCACTGCTGCACTAGACTGTAAATGACGTCATCAGCCCCAAGGGCAATGGTGGACAAAGTGTAATTCGATAAGTCATAAGAGGGAATGGCATGCCTTACTTTAAAACACTTTTCAAACTATTAAAATCAGTGACCATGAGTGAATGGGGACCATCAAACCATCAAGTTTGAGAGGAATAAAATAAAATTACTGCAAGTCAAAGATTCAAAATGAAAACAAAGAATTTGCTGTCGGAAGAGAAGAGAAGAGAGACGCCGCTTCTCCCACGATGCTGATCACATGCACGTGGTTTAAGGGTCATGAGACTAACATCACCCCAAAAAGCCATTTTGTGCTTTAGTCCCACCTCTCTCCCTTTCCATTCCGTATCTCCATCCCCCATGCTGTCACACACGCACTCATCAAGCACGTCAAAGAAAAATTTAATAAATCTTCTAAATCACCACTTTAAGTTAAAAAAAAAAAAATGAAGTAGGAAAAGTTGCAAAGCTAGTCTGGGTTACGCATTTAATACGTTGTATTAAAATTCATGCAATCGTAAATTGCGCCATCTTTAGACAGGAAAAGACAAAGTTGAAAATAATTTACGAGTATCTAAAGGGGTGTGGCAAGAAGATATTTTGGCCAGTACGTAAAGAGCATTAAGCGGATGCAGCTCAGAGGGGTTCCTCCAAGGTTGTAATATGTTGACTGCACTGTCGGGGCCGTCAGTTTATCACGGCAAAAACGCAAATTAAATTTACCGTATTCATTACGGGGTGTCTCGGCGTGCGACCAGAGACTGAGTCGCCAAAGCCGGTTCCTCTCTCCCCACTTCGAAACGCGCGTAAGCCTAATTAACGGCTTGAGCTGCAACGCCCTAGCGGCGACTCCATAAATCACAAGAAGGGGAAAAGTCACCAGGGAAAGAGAAGAGAGGGTGTCGCCATTTTGCAACCGAGGAACAACAAATCCCATCAAAACATAAACTCACTGACCAATGGTCAGTGTGCATCTGGGGCCCCATTTCAACACAGCGCCAACTGTTAGTAAATTTTTGAAAAAAAAAATAATAACACGAAGTGGAATGCGAGTTAAAATTATTCCAAAACTGCCCACGAGCTCCTCCCCCATGTCAGAAGGGGGTTCTTTTGAATGACTGAAGTAAATTATGACCCAACAGTGACCGGTGAGTGGACACCATTTTCTCGACTCCCCTCTCTGCTAACACCACAGGGATATCTCTTTATGCAAACGGAAATGACCTTACGTGACGTCAAAAGGGCCCTTGGGAATGTGCCGGTTTATTCTGAGGATAATTGCGAGAACTAATCACCCTTACAGGTGACCAAGAGGGAGAAAAGGTCAAGACATATAAAAGCCACTACACAAAACCCAGCAGAGGGAGCGTCTCCCCTACAGACCTCATCCACTAATGTAACAAAATATTAAAACATATTTTTAACAAGAAGTAATAAACTAATCAAGTAAGTAAAAAAACAAAATAAATAAAAATACTCATTTAAAAAAAAATGGAAAATTTTAAAAAAATATTAGAAAAAAACACGAAAACATTCCAAAAATAAATATAAAGGCAAAAGGTTATGTGGAACAGATGAGGTCAGTACTTGTGTGAGTACTTTCCGCTTCTTTTGGAATTGGATTGACAATTATGGGCCAAGAGAACTATCACATTATGACGAGGGGGTTCACTACTCCACTCCTACGCTTACACCACACGCACTGCAAAGTCCACACTGGTCAAATTGACTTTTCTTCACTGGGTTATGTCTACAATGCCCTTGGTCGAAGGCAAAAGATGGACCTTCATCCAGTTAGTCTTTTATGCTTGGTGTGGACAGTGTCCCTTATCGGATTAGAAGCAGCCTGAGGGACATTCAGATGACCACCGTTCCGAGACCCATTCTTTATTAACTTATTAAAATTAACCGGGGAGATGGAAATTATTTGCATTTAGACTAATCTCCATTTTGCCTCGTATGAGGGGTCACTCAACCAATATTTAACCCTTTCACTTGCTATTTTTAATTACACAGAAGCAAAATATGGCCGCACATGCTATGTGAGGGGTCATCAACCATTTTGCATTTAATGAGCTCACCTGACCCAAAGTGACACGTGACTAATGTCCCCGAGACATCCTACAGTGGACAGAATAACACTTCATTTTATGTACTTTTAATCCATTAATAATTTAACAATAATCTCTAAAACATGTGAAAGTTTTACTGCATGTCAACATCTTCAATCGGCTTTTTATTGCGCACAAACAAATTTTGTTAGCATTGTAAAAAATCCATAAAATAAGCAGAAACCTAATAAAAACGTAAATCAAACTTTAACCAGCATTTCTTAACTACATAACTGTCTTAGAAATTACCCTCTTTTATATATAGTCACGACTTTAATTTTTTTTCTTCCTTGCCAAAACTGTAAACGGTTTTAAACTTAAGCTCAAGTTATCTATTCCAGTTTCCAGTACCAGTTGAGTGCCACAAGTCAGTCAGTCATAAGGACATTAGTGTAATTTTACTTGGCACATTTCCCTTTCCTTAATTCTATTTCTGTTAAACCCGCACGCAACTTGACTTCACTCCAACACCGTCAAACTCAAATGTTTACACAATTTTCTTTCGCCCTACTCCCATCACTTCACCGACTTTAAGGCTTTACAAATGAGGCAACATTTTGAGAGTTTCGAAAGGTGAGACACTTTGGGCGCGCCTAAATAATTTGTCAGCGCCGCTCAGTGGCGAATCGCGCACACTTGCTATTTTTTCCCCTCCTTAACTCTCCTCACCACCCCTCCTTTTTTAAGTCTCCCCTTGCTCAAATTCCTCTCGTAAAAGCTCAAATGAGTGGCACTCAAAGAAAAAAATCAACCCTTGTTACAACGAACCCCATTAAAAAACCTTTCGAATATACGTTACAATGAGAGCTCAATTTTTTTTCTAAAAAAAAAAGTATATGCTGGTCTTGGATGAGAATCTTTTTTTAAAGATGAACTGTCCTAATTGATAACAACTTTGCCACTTAAACAGCAGAGGTTTGGCGCTAGAACCATTATTTTTTCCCCTTTCATCGTAAACTTAAACCGAGTGTGATTTGGCTCGGCAACAAAGTTGCATATCGACTGAAGAGTGAGCAATTACAAACCGGGAATCTCTAAACCCATTCATTCTTCACATATTCTCTATCTTTTTCATTTTCTTTCACCCGATACCTTATCAAGAACAATGATGATTTCAAATCCTCCTTTTTACACAAGTATATTGATTGACGCATTCTGAACACGACCAAAATGCTGGGAAAAAAATAGGCAGTCGCTTGTTAATATCGGGGAAATTATTTCTCGCTTTTTAGCGCATCAGGGGAACGAGAGACAGAAGCATAAACAAAAAGAGAAAAAAAGCGAGTGGAGGAAAAAAAAGAGCCCCCAAGCTCAAGGCAACGACGCGTTAACGAAGGCGGGAGTGCAAGCAAGTCAATCAAGAGATCTGCTAATTGGCTGCGTTCAAGAAATGGTTCTTTATATATAACTCAAAGTAACACCACGATATTAATTCGTATATCAACACTTAATTAGTGCGAGAAAAAAATAGAAAAAAAAATGTAAATTAAAATAAAATGCTGAAAAAAAATAAAAAAGAAATAGGTGTAAAAGAGTGGAGTAAATTCCACAGGCATTTTACTTCCATCACAAACCTTTCATTTTAATCACACGTAGCAGCTAAATCCTTTTTCCACGAATTAAATTAAGCCCGCCGTGACGGCTAACCTCGTGCTAACCTCTGGTGATACAATGTGCAAAGTGCTTTCAACATCATAAAAATTTAGCTGGCCATCAAACTTTTCAACCACACACATAGAGAGTAGACACGGGCGACTGGAAAAGGTAAGCTAAGTTGGCAGAGACTGGGGAGGGGCCTGGACTTTACGACAGGTGACCCGTTGGTGGAGAGGTCAGGACGCTGGCGGGGGTGGCATCTTATATTCTCTCTTGCAGCAGGGCCACCGTATACAGAGAAGGCTTGAGTGATTTATAACAGCCTCCTGACTCGGCCCGCATCTCAAAATGCTTCCATAACTCTCGAGCGCAATCCGTCGACTTCTGGGAAGTTGGGCGGGAAAGGTGGAAAGGGGAGGGGAGATCTACTACTTATTGAAACATGGCCTGGGGAGTCGTGCGACGCCCACCTGAGACATTGTAGCAGCGGGGGATCATTTTGTAGTGCACCTTCTAGTGGAGAAAACAGAGACTGCTGCCCTTCCGACTTCCTCCCTCACACTTTCCTTGGGCTGTTATTGATTAAAAGGCGCAACAAAGTCGCAGCACACAAGCGTTTCACGATTTATGCTGTCTCTCCAGTGTCCAATGGAGGTGTGAATGATGGCCACTAAACGTCACGTCACGTGGCTCGTAAAGCACCGCGCACCGGCGGGAGGCGAGAGAGGCAAGGGAGGGGAAGCGAGCAATGGAAGGGAGGCGCACACTCCATCTGCGTGGAAATTGATTTTCCTCCCGCCTCCTCACCAACACTTCAGCCAGATGGAAAAAAAAAAAACACACAACAAACTCCTCTTTTACCCCCAATCTCTTCAATGTCGCCTTGGTTACGAGCTGATTGCAGCTTGGACAGTAATTAAACTCCTTTCTTGGAATCCATCAGCCCTAAATTTCGCCATGTCAACTTTAACTTCTTCCAATTAAACGAAAACAACTACCATTTAGCCTCAATTTCCAATTCTAAAATGCAAAATAAATTAAAAAAAAATAAAAATATAATAAAAAAAATTAAAAACAATTTTCCAGTTTCATGTTACCACTTTTCTTCCTCTCTTCTTCTCTTCTCTTCTCTTCGCTTCAGACATATTCGGATGGTAGGTGAAGCGGACTTATCGCGATGACCCTCCTCCGCTCTTTCTCACCACGTTTGAAGGTGACCGACCCCTTCCTCTGGCGTTTTTATCGTCACGGCCCCCATGCCTCCTTCTTTATTTATTTGCCACGCGTGCAAGATGCGAGTTTAGGGGGATGGTAGCGGGGATGTTGTGGTCCTACCTCGACCATTCATCAAATTCAACTACCACAGCTAGAGCAATAATACAAGTATCCATCGACCAATATTTATTAGATGCTGCTCTTTCCTCATCTTTAATTCGAACAAATTCGCACTCTTTTTAAAATTTACACTCGCCACCCTTGTAATTCTCCTTCTCCTTGACACTGGACACTCTCGGACATCTTTCTCAGCTGTCTTCGACGGTGCTTCAGATGAATATCCTCCTTCGCCACCCCCCTTGCCCTTCTTCGGCCACCCCCTCGTTTCCCACCGCCGTCTGAAATCCCCCATTAAGCCGTGATCCATGGGCCCATTCCCTCTTGCAATGTTTATCGCTCCAGTCGCCGTCCACATGTAATGAGAGCTTAGCGCAAGAGACATTCCAATTCTAATGAAAGCCAACATGAATTGTACGGATGACACCGGTAGCCTGGCATTGACCAATCGCAGTGTCGAGAAACCACCTTCCACCAAGACCCCCACTTCCTCCCTCCCGCTTGTCTTTAGGGGAAAGGCGCACTTTTACTGGTCCGTAGAGATCCGACAAGGACAGGTTGTGTCCATCAAACTTGAACGCCATCCCGTTTCCATGGAGATTTTGCGCGCACCCCATGAGATCGTCTTGTTGTCATAGAGACAAACGGGTGACAGAAACAGCATCCAACCCACTCGTCCATTTTTACGACCAGTCAACTGGCCCATCTTAAATCAAAGCGACCCGCTTCCCAGCCGAGAATGGAAACCTCGCTTTCACACCACTTTGGCCGACCCACCCTCGGGAGACTCCCTCACTTTCCTTCCCCATCTTCCCTCGCCAGAGTCAATATATCCGTGTCTCGACCCATGACTCGCCCCTTGCATTCGCAGTCTAGATTAAGGAATAGAAAACGAGCAAATAATTTACTCATTTACCCAACTTTTAACTGATATAAATAAATCAAAAATGAAGAAGAATTTTTCTGTCAACACTTTATGCTTATCTCTTTGAACCACAAAGGAAAAATAATAATTATAATGAGCATCGAAATCTTAAAATTAACGACATTTTATGTGCGCGCGCGCCTCTGTGTGTTTGTTGCGCAGAACAAGAAGAAGAAGAAGAATATAAATCACGCGAAAATTCAAAACGCAATTAATTATTTAAGATGTGCTAAACATTGGAAAAGGAAAAGTGAAGAAATAAAGAAAGAAAGAAATAAAGAAAGAAAATAAATTTTTACACGGAAATTTGGTTTCTTAATGATTTCAAGAGGATGAGACAAGAGGACGGGTGGTAAGAAAAATGCTGCGTTTGGCGGCATCAACTGACAATGGTCTGATTGCTCTTAGCTTGATTGAAGTCCGCAGTCCCCATGGCAACCGCACCTTGACAAGATGAGGTTGCCAAGGCGACGACAGTATCCACAGGAAATGACGGGTGTGTGATTGAAAGAATGCCCGGCACCACACTCGACGCTCCCCATCAAGCCTTGGCCAACATAAACAGGTTAAAAGGATTGCCACCCCCGCACCTCCCACTACTACAATCACAATCCACAGTCCCCGCGTCCGTCCTATCCGTTCAATCCCCACCACTCTCATTTTAGCGAACTTTCTCATCGATTCGAAGCGCTCGCCCATGAATACCTGCGCGCAATAACGAGGTCTAAATGGTGAATCAAAACAAGAGACGCCATGCACTCCTGTCGCGTTTCCCCAGACTCATGACGAATTGACATTTTCAGTGGACAGTGGCTAGTCCAATGATACACTTATTTTTTCCCTCGACTCTGGATACAGCTTTAAAGTGAAGCCGCTCTAACGCATTCCCTGATTGGATTTGGAGCCGCGAGAGAAAATGGCGGCTTAACATCTTTTTTTTTTCCTACTTTTGCCCTTTCATCCACCTACTCTAGTGGACAGCAGAGGGCGAAGAGATCAAGTGAAGAAAAGTGCGCCAATTTGATTTTGAACTTGAAACGACAAAGTCAGAGAGTCAAAACAAAACTAAAACTTTTAACAGCAAATTTTTTTTTTGATTTTGACAAATTACAATAAATTGAATTGAATAATGACAATTTGTTTTTACTAAATGACAGATATTAAAAAAAATATGAAAATTTAACTACAGTATGCGAGTAGAAAATATCCTATTGCAAATGCCCCGTTTAAATTGCCGCTATTTTTCTACATTGTGATAGCGCTATCTAGTGTCGACTTCACTATGTTACTGATTTTAAAATTGTGTTTCATCACATTCAAATCTTTGATTTTTGTTACATTTCAGGAAAACTACATTAGTTAACATAACTTTTAATTCTAACTGAAATTTAAAATCTCTTCCGACTTGACTTTTTTTTTTTGTACAATTGCTTTAATTTATGTTTTATCCAATACCAGCGAGTGAAAGACGGTGAAAGCTCTCTTCCGTTAGAAAGCGAGGAAATGGACGGTGACGAACCGCGGATGAAATTTGTCTCGGAGAAAGCTAACAGCCGGACACCAACGTCCACGGACGATCATAAGTCACGGTCTCCCGATAAATTGAACGTCTCTAACATAGTAAATGTCAGGCGAATTAGGCCTATCGCTCAGTGAAGATGACCGCAATTCAAGGGTGGTGTGGGAGGTTTCAATAACGGGCCCCCGACCAACAGCCCTCGTAACTCAGAGGGACTCTACTTGACCTCAATGTTCTTTTTATCCCAGCTATAATTTAACACGAAAGGCCAAAGAAAAAAAATAAAGAAAAGAAATAAGTTTCATTGTACCAAGAAGTAAGAGTAAAAAAAAAATAAAGTTTATCAAATAAAAAAAAAAAAAAAATTGCAATTTCCTGTATCTATTTGTCGTTGGTTAAAAACGAGACAAGTTCTAGAAATCGCAGCAAACAGATTTGACTCGCGAGTTTATTTATATATCAATATATTACAGAGATGAAGAAAAAAAAGAGAAGAAAAAACATTGAAATTGATTTAATATCCCACTCACCCATCTTCATCGGCTTTTGCTCACGCTCCCTTTTGATTTGCTCGTTGAGCTGCCCCGAGGTGACCATCAGAGATGTGACGTATGATGCCACACCCGAAATTCGCGCCAAATCTGTCCCAAAGGTGGACCGGAAATGAATGAACGTCGCCTAGCGGCCCAAGCCAACAACTCGATCCGCCCACGCAATGACCACTCGGCACGTAATGAATCCTCGAGCAAAGAAGAGACGAAAACAAAGAAAAGGAAAAATGAAATGCGAAAATAAACAGTTAACAAGTATAGTGTTACGTATGAAAAGAGTTTAAGAGCACAAATGACTCGATTTTATCAGCGCGCAACAAGAGTAAGGTATTGGCTTTTGTCGTTATCACAGGCCCTTATTGTGTTCACATCAGAGAGCTCAACTTTTCGATACAATGCGAAGAGAGATGAGAGAAGAGAAGAGAACGAGTAGCAATGCAGTAGCGCAACAGCAGAGCAGAGCAGACGCAGGCGTCTGCCCATTTAATTTGAGTTCTGACACGGGCATCAATGTGCTTTTGTCTCGGAACAAAGAGAAAAGAGAGAAATAATATAATCTCCAACCAACTTAGTGCAATCTGACAGCTCTGTTAAGGGTGAAGCAGTTTGTGTGACTTGACAAATTGTTCATGAATAAAAGCAATTTCCACAGACTTGCATCATCCCACCTCCCACCACAATTCCCGAATCCCGACCAACCATCTCTTAGTATAACCAATTAATAGCGATGGCAATAATTCCCAATTATTAATCCCTCCTGTGGAGAGTCTAATTGCAACTAAAACACATTCGGCCTTTTCAAAGGATCGGAAAAATTGCTTCATTTTATCTGTTTAACAGTCATCTTTAAATATAAAAAATAAAAATAAAAATAAAAAAAAGGCAGCACCTCACGACTTTTGCTTTGCCTTGGGCATCATCACTTTTGCTTCTGATGGTGATGAGGTCTCGTGGTGATGGCCACGGCCTCGCTTCTCGGCCCTTGTCTCGCGCCGTTCGAGATTTGAGGCACGAGGCGCGCGTAATCCCAGCTATTTCCTTCGGTTGCAGGGTGAAATGAGGGGAGGAACCGTTTACATAATGCGAAACGCCTCAACATACTTTGTTCTTCGGCCAGGAAATAACATGGACAATACATGGCTAAAATACAATAAATTCCCATTTGGGCATCTTCGCTTCGCCCAACCCCTCGTTGGCCGACCTTCTGCTTGATTAAAGTGGCGACTGACCACAAGATCCAATCATCTATCTGATGGTGGACGCTGGCCGTAAATAGGAAAGCGCCCTCTGTACAACACCTCGTCGACCCGTCACTTGAATAGGTCGTCACACCACCTTGGAAAACATCGATCGACTTCAAACCCGTCTCGAAGCCTTTCGACTGTAAGCAAAAAAACTCGTGTCTGTGTTGCGGTGCAAATAAACGCGTTTTCTGCTTACAGATTCTCGGCGCGTTTCGTTGTAAAGAGAGTGGAGAATCGCGTGTTGGTAAGACGCGCCTCATCTCCTGCGTTGCACAGAGAAAGGCAGCGAGTTCCGACCGCGTCTCAGATGAAGAATCGTAAAATGGAAATGGACATCAGGCGAGAAGCAATTGACTCGAATTGGTCGAAAGCGGGCCGCCAACATTGCCACCCTTCCATCAACTCGCCTCTCACTTCTCACTTCTCACTTCTCACCCCCACCTGCAGCATCACGCGAGTCATTTCAGTTTTCCCATCTTTTTTTAGGCTTAATGTCCAAATTGTCTTTTTTCAAACTATTTCCACTTTATCCGACTGATGAACGGCCCTTTCACTGTCAACTGGCTGGCAAAAGGGCTCCACAAGCGGGAGTTAAAACAATTTACGCGCCAACGGACGCCACTGCAAGGAGCCATAACTTCAAGCGCGCGCTGTGAAACTCAATTTTTCCACTAGTGGTCACCTTAACGTGAATTGGTCATCGTCGAATTAGTCGGTCGGTTAAAGTGACAGCAAAAGGACACTGCCAAATAACAAATGACCAGTGCGCTTTTGACGCCATTTCTCATCTTCACGAATTTAACACGATAACTCTTAATTAGGTGGAGCTGCGACTTTGACCGCTATGGCCGACGTGCCTTAGCCGTCAATCTGTCAGCGACATTCCAGGGCCTTATGGACATCATTATCCCCCTCACTAATTCCCACAAGGCATCTCTCGCCTCTTTCCGGCCACCGATCAATCACCTGACATCTTGTCATCCACGCTCGTCTCTAATGAGGAGGCACCCAGCTCCCTTCGGTCGTCATGGCGACGACAAGAACCCCAATCAAATCGGACAATGCCCTGTCAATGTCAAAAGGACCTCACGACTTTATAATGAAAATTTATGATCTATTTAGTGGACGTTACTGATCCCACTGTTTCCAGAGCCAACCAACTCACTTTTTACAACGACAGCGAAATACTAAACTTTTACTTGGAAAAAATCAAAGTATAAAAAATAAAAAAAAATATAAAAAATTGAAAAAACAATCTCGTGAGGAATAAATTGGTGCTGACAGGAATCTGACAAACGCAACGTCTGTGGGCAGTGCAGAATTGAGGGCAGCCACTGACAGCAGCCGAACAGACTCGAGCGACTTCACTTTTCACCGAACGACTGTCTACTTGTCAATCGCACCTTACCCATTCAACAAAGACGCAGAGGGGAAAAGAGGAGAAAAAATATATAAAAGGAGAAAAAAGAAGAGAAAAAAAGCAAAGCAGAAAGACAAACCGAAACCCCGTGGGGCATCAAAGAGGGCACTTCATCTCATTCGATAGTAGAAAGACTTCATTCTTCATCCTAGCTCGGAAGGGACATGGCCAAATGGGAATGGATGCGCTGGTCAGAGACGCATCACACTTAGGACTCGTGTGTGACATAATCAACAAATGTCAAGCGAAGAGAAGAAAAATTTGCTTGTGAAAAATATTCTCACAAGTGGACATGACATGCAACTCCCGCACCTTACCCACCCCTGACGTGCGATCAATGTTTAGCGTCCCTTTAAAATGATGCGGCGCGTTCCTTTGAGGTTTGCAAACATTCGATCGGTGTCCGACGCATCAAATAGGACCAATTATTCGGCACGCCATCTTTAATGGCGCAACCATTTCCCCTTCTTTTCTCTTATCAGCGCCTCGGTTGGCGTCGAAACAATTAGCGAATGCTTGTGACAACGGAGGTTACAAAGCGCCAAGCGTTTTAAGATAAGAAAACTAGAAGAAGGCCAAGAAGAAGGGAGTAAAAGGGGGTAAGGGGGTTAGCGAGGGAAAAAAACGCAGATTCGGCTAACAGTATGTCGAGCAAAAGGCCGTGAACTTGACCGCTTAAATCATACTTCATTAATTCAGCAGTTGCCGTGGAAACGAGACACAAAGCGGGAAGTTGGTAAATCACGAGATGCTAATCACTTTTCCTGTTTTATGGTTGTTGTTTTAAATCAGGAGCGCGATAAAAGCGATCAATTTTCTCTTCTTGTTGACCACTGTCCAGTGAGGTGGGCGTTGCAAGACGATCCCACGAAATAAACGATGGCGTTGTGCGCGCGTCTTGCCAAGACTGAGGGGTTAGCCCTAGAGGCCACAAGTTGGCGCGCAAACCTCCATAAATAGCCAAACCCATCGCAAGCAGCGTTGCTTGTCGAACGCGGCGAAGGCATTATTTCAGACGCGCGCGTGCAAACGTTTCCGTCACTGGACACGAAGGCTGGAGGTGTGGACACGCGATTTACGGTCTGTTCGCGAGCCTGTCAGAGGCGCCACGGATCGGCCAGCACCAGAATTAATCGCCTCGGTGTTGCTGGGCCCAACGCAACAATCTAAGAGCCCAAGATGACCCCTTGATCCATGCGGTACCATAAACTTGGTCACTCAACCTCCTCCTACTTGGCTGGACATGGATTTCCCATAGACCATCAACAAGCAGGCGATAGAAGACGACAAACTGACTGATGGATGAGAGAAATCAAAGAGGGGTCGTGGACCCCGCACATCTAATCTACCAAAAAAAATATCGTAAAAATGGGAAAAGAAGAAAAATATTTGAACGAGATATAAAAACATTAAAATTATAAAAATAATTTTACAATATTTAAAAAAAATTAAATTTTAAAATAGATACCGTATGGAGTTGTGGCATTGAGCAAATTCTTAGCGTATTTGATCTGTAGTTGAGTGGCAGTGGACATTAATTAGGGCGACATCTGCTGCGCAAAATATCCGCTTGGTGGTGTCTCAACAGACACATCCATGCGATGATGACTACCACTTCAAGACAAGCGAGACCACGTGAAACCGCGCAAAAGTGACCTATGGTCAATTATCACGCGCCTTCTGCATTGCAGTGTGACGCTGAGGTGAAGGTTCGTAAAAGTAGAATGAAAATCAAAGTTTCACGGAAAAATAAAAGTTTAAACTGGCATTTTCGGTCGTTTATTTCACATCTGTATCCATCTCAAATTCAGCGTACCCAAGCAGGAAAAAAATTACTCCTTTCCAACTGCATCATCACATCATTAGACTGATCAAAAGCCTTAAGTTGAAAACCACCATAGTAGTAGCTATTTGGCAAAGTCTCAAACGCCTCCCGTCCCTATCATCGTACCGCAAACTTCCCCCTCTTCTCCCTTACAGTCAGCGATATGACAAGTTCACCCACATCACCAAAGAAGACTCGTGCCAAGATGAAACACACAGACCAATTCCAGCTAGTATTCACCAGATTATTTGTTTCCAATCAATGAGGAAAAAATTTGCTTTTACGCAACTCAATAACAGATTCATCAGAATAAACTGTTTACAAATAATAAAATCATAAACACAAGCAACGAAAACACCACAATTTCGACGAAGTGAGTAATCGATTCAACCTCCAATGCGAAATACGTACAGTACTGCACTGCACTGCAAAACACGATAAAGATCGTTTATTGAAATATTAAAATTTACTTAAAAACACACACCGTAATTCACTTCAATTTACTAAAAATTATTTACAATTTTTTTTATTTAAAAAAGTTGTTTTAAATTGTAATTCTTAATTAATTCTGTTATTTATAGTTATTTCTCAAATCGATTTTAAAATACAGTTGTTTTTGTTTCTTTCAGTTGGAAAATCACAAAAGTCTCCTTCTCATTCCCTCAACTAATTTCCGTCAGACTTGTACACATTGCGATTATACGTGAGGTTTCTGTGTGTTGCTCGTAGATAGGAAGGACTAATAAAGGAACGTTTTTTTTTTTCTTATTTTTTTTTCTTCTTTTCGAAAAAAGGCAATTTATGATCACAATCGTTGGATCACAAAAGTTTTCTTGTTTTCTCCCTCCTCCTTATGAGTGGGCTGTTCATCTAAAGACCAGGGTCCACACACACATACACATACACCCAGTGCACATTAAAGCTGTCTGGCCTGTGAATTACGGGAGCCCTGATTGAATTTTCTTGTAATTCTGGAGACAGTTGGCTCACAGCAGTTTGCTCCTGAACCCCGAAACATTTTTTTTCCTTCTTTATTTCTTTTCCTCCTCTGAAAGAACAACTTGTCTATCAACTCATTATACAATATCGATACAAAGCGGGTGCAGCATTTTAACAAGTGTAGCTGCATTGCAGACGGGGGGGGGGTGGATTTCCTGGTTGTTGTACAACACCTACAACGAGATAGCACGGAAAGCCGGATAAGGCGACAGGTGTAGTCTGTAGAAGCCACGCCCAAATCGCAGTGTCGCGTAATTATCAAACGTCCCGCTTTTGAACTTGTCATCGCGTAAGCAGGTGTTACAAATTTACATTAACTTTCTCCAGATGACGTGAAAAAGATTCCAATAGATTCACGCACTAATTACCAGCGTACATCTACTAGGCTCGCTCCTCTTTCTCGCTCTTTGGCAAATCAATAATTGCAGCAAAGCGCACGGCCAAGATTTACTGACATTTAGCAAATAAAAGCCACCGAGCCGTGGCCTGAAGTGTTCCATGTCCAATTGCAAGGAACGGGCGGCCACACACGGACTTAGCAGCTGCTGTATGTGTGTGCTTACTCGTGGAACCCAAGAATGTCTAACAGTTTCGGAATCTCAAACGACACCAGCAAAGCTCGGCCATTTGAAATATTATGATGGAATCATAAACAGCGTAATGAGGCGGCAGCCAGAGCTGTTTGCCCAAAGACGACAATTAACGACAGCTAAATTCGCCACCATCGGGCCGTGAATGGCGGATACCAGGGGGAGAAGGGTATATAGCAAGTCTCGCGCCTCCTACCCCTGACATCGCGCCTGCTTGCGGCGGAAACGCAGTGACAAATTAACAAGAGCCAAGCGACACACAAACCGAGTCACGGGGTCAACACACTCTTCCTTTTCCCTATCTTTAATCAAAACCTCCAACAAACACCGACCCATTACATTACATCACACCTTTGCAAAAATACCGTATTTCTCGCGTGCGAAATGAATAAATTCAATTAACCTTTTATTTGCTTAGCTTGCCAAATGCGTTGCATTGCCTCGCCTCGCTTTCCCCTCCCGTCTCTCGCCAAATTTACGACTGATCATTCCGCCAGTCCTATTCCCCGGGCCCCTTCGTTCGAAGCGAGGCAATTCGTCACATGTCTCACTTGTCTATTACAAATCCATTGCTCACAAATATACGATTCGTGTCGATCGACCTTTTTATAGCAAACATTTCCATTCCGTTTCTCTTTTTGCTTCTTTTTCCTCGCGAGTCTACCGAAACGTAAGAGCCAAAATCGATTCAAACGTCGGTTAAATAATCACAGGCGGCAATAAACTTAGGGACAATTTGTGACCACGCGTTTCCTTCACTTAGCAACCGATGGATGCGCGCAAGCAGATAAAACGCTCCCCTTAACTCCTGCTTATTCAACAGCCTCACCAATCGGACGTTGTGAAGAGGTTGAAGAAACACATACAACTAAAGTGTCCTTCTTTCCTTTCTATTGCCCTGCAAAGAGGGGGATGCGAGCCGCGAGGGGAGGTGGGGGAGAAAGAAACAGGGTGAGTGGTAGAGAGGGGTTGACGAGAGTAATGGCAGGAGCAGACTCTAACGGCCCATTGCTGAAACTTGTCAGCCATTGAGCGTATTGTTTCCAAGCAGAAAAACCATTGGATGACTGGGCCATCTCTCTTTCTAGGTTGTTTCCTTTTCCACCCGCACTCCCTGCGCTTGGATCAAGGCTGGCCAATGAGGATGTCAACTCTTTGAATCCTTAATTGATTTTTTTCCCTCCCCGAGAAATTTCAAATTTTCCACCCATCAGTCAAATGGCGAACTCGGCTGAAAATCGAATTATTTCCTTTAATATTTTTTCTCATTTTTTTTTTAGTAATGACACCATCTCGAGTGAAAAATAAACTAGTGTCCCGTGATGTTTGGCGCGTGAAGAAGCTGCGCACACGATCTGTGCTGCGCGTGCGCGTGATTTATACATCGAGCTCTCGATGCAATAAGCATTTATTTTGACAGCTTGGCTAATTTACGTCCATATTAGCCGAGAGGAAGACGAGGTGGAGGGGGAGGACCAATGCAGATAAAACGAGCGCCACTGACGGCCGACGGAGGAAATGAATAAATGAAGTTCAATTTCACCCAAATGCCGAGCCGGGGCATTTGCATTCCAACGCGCATCATCAACTTCTCTTTGCATGTATATGAAATAGAGCGAGAAAATGGACCGTGCAAGAAAAATCCAACCGGCCAACGATTTCCACCTGTTTCAATTAACGCTAAGATAACAAAGCAAATAGAAATATACAAATTGCGTCATTGCCGAACTCCTTTTTTCGTCGTCTGCGCGGCGTCGTCGTCGTCGTCTTTCGCTAACCTCTCGTCAGGTGCCACGGTTGACGTGTTAATTGAGCGAGCGCCGCGCCTTCGGGCCCATTCCCATGAGAAACGCCCCCGCTTGATACGCCACAGCTCGCGTCTCAACTACTCATCACCATTGCGCTTGCGCAGTCATTTTCATCTTTTTTCGTTTTTTTCTCTCCCCTTCCCCCTCAATTAAGTTGTGTCTCGGGAGTCAATTTTGCTTTTAAAATTTTCAAATTTCACGAAAACACTACTCGTTTACAACAACCTCACACCTATAACGTATATACGCAACCGCCAACCATGTTACTTTTCTATATCGTTTATCAGGTAACGTGAGAAGTTTTATTTTTTTATTTTTTAATTTAAATTTAATTTTTAATTTAATATTTTTTTTTAAAGTTAAAAGCGAGTTTAGGATCTTTTTATCTTATTTTTTTATTTTTTATTTTCCCGTCTTTCTAGCAGTGCATATATCTGATTTCACTGTCTCTATAAATCAATTTTCAATTACACGTTTAAGAACAGTTTCCATCCGTGTCACCCTACTATAAATCACTAATGGCTTCTATATATCACCATACACACAGCTCCACACACGCTAGATTGCATACAAACGAGCTCACTATACGAGATTCAGGCCAAATGAACACAACGCCAGAGCCATTCCCATCATTTCATAACCTCCCACCATCTAACAAAAAAGAAAGGAAAAAAATATGCATCAAAACCTTATCAAGAGAAAAAGCGGGGGAAAAGAGACGACTTTATGACGACAGATAGAGAGTAAAGTAACACAGAGAAAGGATGGAATATGGGGACGGAGAAGAAAAGGAGTTCAAACTCCCAAAACCCCTTTATCCTTCTTTCTCAAATGAGAATCCCCATCCATCACCCCTTGACGACGTTTAAGCGAAGAACAGAGGAAAAAGGCAGCAGTAGGCAGTTGCTGGTGCAAGCATTTCACATCATCCATAGAGTGCTGACTTGGTCGAGATTAATACGCCGGCCTCACTAACTTGTTAAATGAATCCAACCCCCCCCCCAATAAAACCCTACCTCAGCCATCTTTATATATGCCTCGAGTCTCTGGGGTTTCTTTTTACTGTTTCACTCGTTGTCCGGCTTAATGGAGCGCCGACACGCGAGCGAAGAAGCGCGGGAAACGAGTCCATTTGCAAAAACATATCTTTCTTTAATAAAAACCAAGACACTAATTTCGACCCCGGTTTCGTTTAATAAAAACATCGGGTGACGCTTATTAAAGACACTTCCTCCCCCGATCCGGCTGCGCTATCGATCCGCTCTGAGAGCCACCTTGTTGACCCCTAATAAAATCAAATAACTTTTTTCTCTCTCGACCTTCAACACGTGACAGAAGCCGACTTCGATTTTGCCCCGCCGAGAGACGCCATCAAGGTCGCCACTGCACTCGTCCAAATGAAACTGTAAACGCCCCGCGAGCAAAAGGGTTAGACCAAATAGACGTGTCTCTAATTCCCTCACGTCCGCATTAGTCAGGAGACGCGATACTCAAACGCGAGCACGTTCCGTCAATAGACAGCCGCCGGCAGACACCAGGGCAGCAGCAGCATGCAGAGCGTCGCCCGCGCATCCCCACGACCTGACAGCAAGATTGACAGCTGCCGGCGTGGGGAGCTCCTCATCTCCGTTGCCCTGGCAACGTCAGCCGGGGTTCACATCTGCTGCACATCAGACATGGCGAAAAGGAAACCGGATAAACTATTCGGGCTGCTGAACACTCGAATGAATCTAAGGGAACAGGTGTGATAATGTATCGCCGGTAATTGTTTTCAGGTTCACGCGTAAATTAGTGATCTCGTTTCACGCGACGCGACAAATTAACAAATGCATTTTTCTTTTTTTTGGACGGCTATTATTTGATTGATTGATAATAAAATAATCGATTATTCGCCTGGGTGTGGTGCCTCTGTCTGTCTATCGATTTGCAGTGTCCACGTCGCCCTCCCCTAAGGCGAGTGTCATGTGATGAGCACTGCGCACGGATACTAATTATCCCTAAAGGTGAAGAAGACGAGCAGCCATCAAAGAAAATGGCGGATAAAGAAACCCGTCACACAGAATACATCTGATACAATCAAAAGATAATGAATAGAAGAAATTTTTTTTCTTTTTTCCTACCTGAAATGTCGATTGAGGCACTGATACGGTTATTCCGAGACGTTTTCTTCGCTCAGGCCCATTTCTTGCACCGGAAATCGTATCTGTCTTTGGAAAATTCCGAGATGCACCTACGAAAATCATATTGTCGAGTGAATTAAATTTGAATTGATTCTATGAATAACAAAAAAGGAAAAAGTGTCGGTTAAATAAGTGTGGAAAATTACTTGAAAGCAAATGTAAACAAACGTAAAATGGTGCATTTAGTTAAATTAATCTAGCCAAGAAAATGTGAGTTTTCTTACCTTTCGGAGATGACCTTGACGCCATTTCCTAATTTAAATGTTCAAATGATAATACGTAATCAAAATGTGAGTTGTTACCGAATTTTGAAGATTTAAAATTATAATTGCGATAAATAAAAGTAAATAATAAAACGAAAATCATTTCTTTGTTTTTCATCAATTATTAAATTACAGACACTTTATTTACATTTATCTTGAAATCATTAAGTGAAAAATACCAGACTTTCAAATTTGTTATAACAAACAACGAACGAAACAAACGAAAAAAAAATTAACGATTTAAAAAAAAAAAACATTAAAGAAAAGAAAGAAATCTTTACTTTACAGATGTATGATAATATATTTGCAATAGTAAAATTGCAGGCTTATCACAATAATAATAATGAAATATGTCAATACAAAAAAAAGAAAAGAGAAAAGAAAATATTAACCTACAAAGATGTATAAATAATAATAAATCATAATTATTTTTAATTTAAGTACATTTTATGCAAAAATAAAAAAGAAAACGGAAAATCCAGGTACAAAGAAAACCTTTTGAGCATTTTAACAACTCAAAAATCACTTTTGTTTTAAAACTTTAAAAAAAATTTCAATTTTATAAAATAAAAATCTGTATCTTGAGATTCGTAGCTCGATACAGATTACAGATCATTTGGTAAAATTAAGGGAGAAACGTTTTTAAGCCATGTTTTGGGCAGCAGAGAAAAAGGAAATAAAAATGAAATAAAAAAAATTGAGAATGAGGTCGAAGCGAGATGATTGAAAGTTTAAAATCGGGATTTAGGAAAGTTCTATGAGGGGAAAGAAATAAAAATAAAAAATAAGTGGAAGCCAGTATACAGAGGGTGATGTATTGATATAAATTTTTTTACATCAGATCCATGAGAGATTTGATTTTTCTTTATAAATAAAAATCAAAAACTAATCTGAATTTTGTTACATCTTCAATCTCTCGAAAATTTATGTTCAAAATTTAGAGAAGAAAAATTGCTTGGTATATTGAGAAATTTTCATCTTCATCGTTTTTTTAAATTAACTATATATTATTATTAATTAATTATTATAATAACCGTCACCAGATCACACATTCAGTAGTTATGCACAATATATACAGACTATAATAACAACCAAGAGCAGAAGATTATTAATCACTTATTATAAAAAAAATTCTTGAGACAAAATTTGGGCGTTTTTATATAGTTCGATATTCATAATTGAACCTCTGACACCAAACTAAGTGGCCATTGATTTGGTCCTTTTGCTTTGGGCGAAAGGTAGAGAGAGTAAAATAATGCAACAAAAATATCTATCCCTCAACTAATTCCCTGACAACTTCCCTGGGTTCCATTTTTCTAAGACCCCCTTGAAAATTACCGTTTTTCCATTTTTTTTTTAAAAAAACATGTAGTATTGAGACTAGAAGTTTAAGTGCATCAAGCCGTTAATTAAAATCAAAAAAAATTTACAAAAATACAAATTTTCATTAATTTAATTGAAATAAATAAAAAGTTAAAAAAAAGCAAGTAGCAAAAAATAATTGGTAGTATTAAGTTAAAGAAGCCAAATTTTTCGTTAATAGAGCAAAGGGGGATTGTGGGATGGATGATAATCAAATTGGCCTTTGTAGCAATTTCATTTCACATAATGAAGGAATGGGGCGCATTAAATTGAACTCTTCGAAACCCTTTATTCTCGAATCGTGCACAAGGGGCGTCACTGGACTCACTGTACCGCACATCCCTGAGGGAGAAATGGGGGAAATGGATGGGTGCGGTTGTAAAAGCGATCACCTGAACCCGTCATTACACGTATTTACTGGACAGTTGTTTCGCTAGCTCTGTGTATTTGAGAAATTTGGACGTTGGACTTTCATCAAAGTTGTTATTGTTGTTGTTAGTCTTAAGTGAACTCGACGTCGATTTGTTGTAATTAGCAGCAGCGCTGTTAGTGTTAGTGTTGTTAGAATTGTTTCCATTGCTGCTGTTGCTGTTGTTTGTAGCGTGTTTACTGTGCGATGAGGCCTTGGTCGACGAGCCCTCGGGCACGGCACCGTCTTTGACGAAGTGCATTTTGGACAGGTGATGTCTATAGGCCCCCTTTGAGATGAAAGGCGTGTCGCAATAGGCGCACTTCATGATCGAATCAGTCATCACAGCATCGTTGCACGCCCAGCTGAACGCCAAGATAGCACCGGGCGACACCTGGTGGTGAGACCCCGCCGACGTCACAACTGTCGACCCGCTGCCGCTCGACCCCGTAGAAGTGCTGGCTTTGGTCATGTGAGCGTCGGTTTTGTCTAATAATTTTTGCAGTTCCTTGAGCGGATGGTCGCCGGAAGTGGACGACGACGTAAGTCCGCCGGCGAAAAACCGAGCTCCGCTTCCACTGCTAGCAGCGCCGGGACTCGCCGGCGACGGAGTGGACGCTTTGTCCGAATCCCTCGACTTGACACTCAAATCTTCAGGACATGGATAAACGCGTTCCTTATTAGTATGACTGAATGAGCATTCACTCGTACACGGACTTCGACTCACCAAAGAATCGGGAGAGTCCCTCGGAGAGCACAGCGCACCGAGCCTCTTCGGGCTCTTCTCGTCCCCCTTTTCATCACCATGGGGCAAATGTTCCTCGGCGGACACACTACTACCACTGACACTGCTTGCCGGCGACTTCCTTTCGGCCGTGTCTCTTTCTCTCGTTTCGAGAAGAGGCGAGTTTTTTGGCTTGAAACTCTCGACAGCATCTTCGTTTTCTATTCGATCTGTTTCCATCGGTGATGGCGTCGCTCTGGTCGCGTTTTTCGAGTTTGAGTGAGCCGGCGAGTGCTCTCTGATGCGCGGAGACGACACTGCGGGCGAATCGCGTCCTTTGCGAGATTGTGCGGGTGAGCAGCAGTTTCCTCCGACGCAAGACGAATCCCTCACGTCTGGGGAGTTTAAGGGCGCCGGCGAGGTGGATGGTGCGCCCGCTGGTCGTTCCTGATTTGGGCTGTTGCGTGAAAGACTGCCGTCGACGCTCATCACCGTGTCCTTGGAACTCGGTCTGACCGGCGATAGCATTTCTCTGACGTGTGGCAGTGGCGACGAGTTGTCGATTAGAGGTTTGGTGTAGTGAGAACTGTCCTCGACACCCAGTCGCTTGAGAATATTGGTCGACGATCCGCCCAAGGTGGTCACCACCGACTTCCTCGTTCTCGTGTCGAAGCTCTTCTCGATCAGGCGCTCGATGGCGTTCAGCACCGACGGCGCCTCCGATTCCAAATCGGGGGACCCACGAGACCGACGTCCACTCTTCGCAGAGCCAGAAGAAGAGATCGCAGCGGGACGAGGTTGGTTCGAGTCGACGGAATTGGCTCGACTTCCTCCTCCGCCCGCAACACCTCCTCCATCGGACTGTTCGTCTTGACTTCTCGCCCCAATTTCCTCTTTGGTCTCTTTCTCGCTGGACGTGAGCGCAGATTTTAGCAGATTTTTTGACGACTTGCCATTGCCGACGCACTGACGCACGTGCTCGACGAAAACTCCCGTCTCGATTTTTTCGTTGCACTTCTCGCACGTGACTGTAGCGCCGTCTTTGCTGCTTTTTCGATGTGAGGTTGAGTCGTGATTGGAGCCGCCTTTCTGCAGGTCGTGCTGCGCGCGTTCCAATTCGAGCAACTTTCTTACAGGAAGCGACTTCTTCCTCTTTTCTCTCGTCTGTCTCCTCCGTCCCCCGCTCTCGGTAATGGACCTCAAAATATGCTCTTTGTAATGAGAGTTCTTCACCATGTGATTGCTCAGTTCCTTCAAACTGGAAAAGGCCTGATCGCAAACTTTGCACGTGAGCACCGCGTTCACGTGAGACTGCGCAGACGTCTTGTCTTCGGGCGACTTCCACGAGATGATCTGCTCCTGACTGATGATATTGGTGTAATGTTGTGTCTGCTGCATGTGCGTTGTCATGTCGGCGAGCGATTTGAACGATTGTCCGCACCACATACACTTCAAGATCTGCTTGGTCTGCTCCGCGCCTTTGCCCAGCCATACGTCCTGACCACGGACCAGTTTACGAGGAAGTGGCATCGTCTCTTTGATGAGCATGTTCAGTTCCTCCGACGTGGACGACGTGCCCGACGACGCGGAGGAACCGGCGGGGGCTGCCGACACTGCGATCGCCGTCGAGCCGGAGCCGGAGCCGTTTCCGCCGCCGCCGCCTTTTGCACCGCACGCCGTCGACGCGTTGGTTCCGGTCACGTTCACCCCACAGTGTCTCGCTTCTTTCATGTGTGCCGTCATTTCAGCCAAACTTTTGAACGACTGTTTGCACCACACACATTTGAGCACGTCCCGCGCTTGCTCGGCGCCTTTGCTCAACCAGTGGCTCTGCCACGCACTCTGTCGTCCACCTCCGCCGAGCATCCGATGGTAGACCTCCGACTCCTGACCTCCCATGCGCATCAGTTCGGTCATTTTCTCCAGCGCTTTGGTGGCGGTCGGTTCCGGCGACACGGGCGCCTTGTTGCTGCCCTGAGCCTGGTGCTGGTGGTGTTGGTGATGGTGATGATGATGCGACATGGAAGAGTTATTCGAAGCCGATTGCAGTCTCTCGCTCTTCACTTTGCCGTTCCACAATGGGATCTCGACAGAACTGGTGGGCGAAGACGAAGGCGTAAACCGGAAAGGGAAATGCGCGCCCCAGGGACTCAAGGGCGCTGTACCGTCCATTTTGGGTGTCTTTCGACCGTCCGGGGTCGTTGCGTCTGAGATTCGTTTACGAGGCACCGACAAATCCAGCGGTCGGTCGTCGTTACCTGACAAGATTGGCACGAGTCCATCAGTGGCTTTGCTCAAGTTCAAGACCCCGACCGACCGGCCCAAGGCTCTCTCGTCACAGCCTTTTTTCACACTGAAATCCAGAGGACAGTCCTGGTCATTGAGCTGCATCCTGTGCGCGCCGTCCTGAATGTGGTTAACAATAACACTCGTCTTCAGTAGCAGTTCATTCGACGGAAGCATGTGCATAAGCGGCGATCCCCTCGACGAAAGCATGGGTGAGGCGCGTGGCGACATGGGTGATGAGCGCGACGGCGCTGGCGACGCGTACGACACCCCCGCATTCATGAGTGGCGAGATGCGCGGCTCTTCGGACATGGCAGAGCCGCGCGACGTCGAACGCGGACTGGGCGTCTTGCGTGTGTTCATGCTGCCTTCGCAGCCCCCTCCTTCGTCCTCTGCGGGGTCGCACTCGCTGCCCTGGCTGCTAGATGCCAGGTTGTCGTCGCCTCCGTCTTCGTCTTTGCACGGCTCACCGGAATCGTCCCCTGCACAAATAAAAAAATTAAAAAAAAAATTAATTACAAAAATTTAAGGCAAGAAAAAAATGTTTTTAAAAAATTGTAAATTGATTAAAATGTCATCTTTGTTTCGTTTCACATGCGAATCTGAGACAGGAATCAATAAAATGGTGAAAATGTTTCGTCATTTCAAAAGTAATCACAACTGACACATCTCATCAAAGAGAAAAGCGACGGCTGCCAACAGCGCGCTGCAAGCAAGACCATGGCGTCCACATCGCCTCGAGGTCTATCCTCGACTGTCGAATGAAATCAAATGTGAAAACCCTCGCAGGATAGACAATCCAAGTGGACAGCTGTCCGCACACTATTGATTTCAACTTCACCAACTGAATTCGACCTCAATATTGACCCACATTTTCCAATTAAAAAAATAATAATTAATAGTAAAACACGACTAAATCATCTATAAATTCGACTCGGTCTTGGAAGTAATTAATCAATTCTTCGCTGGATCCGGAAACTCGATACAAGCTAGATTCAGCAGCCATTACGATCAAACTAGATAACAAACTTGCGTAGGTGTGGGCAGTGGTGGGGAGCGGGAGGAGTTGGGCGCTGAGTGTGTACCCAGTTGAACTGATCTTGTCCAGTTGAAACAGCTCTCTCACATCAGCTACTCTCTAAAAACGACTTGTGCTGAGTGGTCAAGAGGAGGTTCAGGCCTCGGCCATCGCTCCTCCACCCTCGCCCACCCTCTTGCAGTATTGATTTGCACCCACCTCCACCCCTGAAGCAGCATGACCACTTGACATTGGATGCCCTACCTTTCGCAGCCCACCCCTCATCGTGTGGTCGGCGCGCTTGCTTTTTATACAGTTGCTAGAGCAATTGCAAGCTTTTTCTCTTCCAAAACGACCCAACAAAGTTTGATTGGGAGGAGCGGAGAAGAGTTTCTCAAACTGAGATAGAGATGGCAGAGTGTGGGGGGGAGTGCGGTGGGCGAGGGCGAGGGGTTGGGTACAAGAAAACAGCAGACAAAACAAGGATGGTGATGATGATGATGATCAAAGGAAGAGAAAAAAGTAAACAGTAAAAAAATAAAAATAAAAAAAATAAATGTGCAATGCCATCACAGTTGGAGGCGGCCGAACCAATCTCCAAGAATGACATAAGGATTACTGGGTGTGACTTTCGGTGGCTATTGGCCCTTCACATAGCCGCAGCTATCACGTCATTATGAAGCGGGATAGTTCACGTCAGTGCGAGTAAATGGAATGAAGAGTGGCAAACAGGAAATGGTGAAGGAAAATTTGGGGAAGTGAGAAAAGGGGAAATACGGCTATTTTTTGCCTTGTCTTGTGGAACCAATCAAATACATAGAAGAAGGGAGGCTTTGAGGGGAAGGGAATAAATATATGTATAATAAAAACAAAATGGCGAATGCGAAGTGTTTGTCTTTTTCTTAAAGCAAAGAGTGAACCCGAGGGGATTTGTAACAAGTCACACTTCTCTCTCTGGCAAACTCTATCTTTGGGACAAGTTCAAGTCCCCGTGTGTTTGTTCCGCTTGGCTGGGATTACTCGACTCAACTCGCTCCTGCAAGCTTTAAAAGGAAGAAAATTTTCTATTTCTCACTCTGACAAAGAAAACCAGGTTGACTGGAAATCAAGTGTAACCGTTCGTGTATTTACAAACACGGCATCCATCCATCCATCCATCCATCCATTCAAAAAAATACAATAAAAAAAAAAAAATTAAAAAAAAAAATAAGATTCTTTTTTTTTAAATGTCTAATCAGAAACGTACAGATTTTTTCTACGTAATTTAAGGTTAATCGTTTATTTACGATGTCAACTGGATTGAGAGGAGGGAGGGAAGAAATAAAGCTCGTTCTCAACTGGCAAATTATTTCCTGCACTAAACTCCTATCCGATAACTCTATTACACTTTCTTGGTGGGTTTCTAGATGACAGACAGACAATTGGCCGGCTCTCTCAAGGGAGACTAAGCCTATTATTGGCTTATAAATTCTAATCAAAGCTGATAATCAGGAGGGTAGAGAAAAAGAAAGAAAGAAGAGATGAGAAGGAACTAGTACAAGAAACAGCAGTAGCAGCGTCCATCCAGCGTCTCGTCCGATGGTGCCTGAGCTTAGGCACGGATCGAAAGCCGTCACTTCCCGTCTCCACCCGTCTCCACGCGTGCACCCGCACCACCCCTCCCCATTCTCGGCATCTCTGCTGCTGCTCTAAACACAAAGACGACTCTGATCCGCAATAAAGGGACGAGGGGAGGGAGAGGAGATTTAGTCATGTTAAGGGGATCACCGAGACGAGTCCACTCACGACCAGGGTCCCTGAGTGTCTTAGCGAAGGATGAAAGACCCATCGCGCCCTTGCTCGAATCACAACTGAATAACCTAAAGTGATTTGTACAGGAGAATTGCCCGGTTTTCTTTCGGTCAGCCAGAAAAATACTCGCAAACTGGTTTGTGTAGCGCTCACCAGAGGCCGTTTTTGTTTTTATTTATTCATTTTTTCATTTTTCTAAAATCTTATTTCATGCGTGCCACTTTTTTTCCGCAGCGAGAGTTGCAAATGAAGAAGTCTTAGTTGATTAAAGGCCAATTAACTCTGCATTCACCATTTTAACTGCTCCTTCTTTCCAAATTACAAATTAGAAATGAGAGAAGGCAGAATCTTGATACGACTATAAAACATAAACTAGCCCAAGGAATGCAACCGTCATAAATTATTCAAGCAAATCTCTCAACTGTCACGCAAAATAAAAGAAAAAAAATAAAATAAAACAATAAAAAAAATTCCTCCCGCGTCCAACCGTCACTTACAATGACAATTAAGCTTCAACAACCCACCACAGAAAAATTTCATAATTTATTCCCAATGTATTAATCCTTAAAAACCTAAAAACAAGAAAAATAACATTTTTCTTCAAATTATTTATTTATAAATTTTTTTAAATTTTAAATGCACAAAAGTGTATTTAAAAAGTGAGCTAGAGTTATAGTGGTTTGCGGGTATGCGCTTCGTTCGCATTCATTTCCTGTCTTAACAAGAAAATGAGCGCATTCTCGAGAGCTCCTCTTGAAAACCTGAACTTAACGCAGTGGAAAAATAGATACTCACCGGAAATTATAACTAATTACCTCTTCAAATCTTGCTTTGGAGAAGAGGAAAGAGGGGATTGGTCGCGTGACATAAAATGCCATCCCACTTGGTTAATTAATGTTTACAAAATAGTTACTGAAGGATTGGAGAAAACATTAAAATGTATGAATGCAATTAAAATGCCAAGTGCAACCGTCACTGTACACTTGGCGTTACACAAAGCGGGCTACAAAGGGTTATGTCAACACCCTCGCCTCTAGCCGTGTTGACAGTTAACATCAAGAGGTTCATTTCTCAACGTGTTCCGATAGGGTTAATAGACAAACAGCCCTCGGAGATCACCTGCTCCGTACAAATCTCGAGAGATTGCGAATGAAGGTGGTCGGAGAGAAGGTGAGAGACCGCACAGTGTCCGGCAACCCACTTGGCCAAATTCATTAAAACTCGTTGCGAGAAAATATTAACACTCGAATATGTGAGTGGACACGACAAGTGTAGAAGGCGAAAGGAAGAGGGCGAGCCACGAGCACCAGAAGAGAAGAGAGCCGAAGAGATAGAAGAGAAGAGAACAGAAAAGAAAGAAAGAATTGCTGGCGAAGCTTCTTCATTAACGAGCCACAGAGTGCGCTGCTGTGTGATGAGGCTGAGAACCAAAACTCCACTCTCTCTTTCTCCCTTGCATTCTTCCCCCTGATAAAATTTATGGACCCAATGTTCTCCAATTTAGGGAGAAAATTTTTGCTCATGTATGCAAAAATCTGGCCCGTTTTTCCTCAAGAAATAATACCTCCGGGAAAGATAGGCAATGTGGAAAACCATCCATCTCGTGGAAATTAAACCTCTACTCCCTAACCAAAACTACCCCATCACTTTTTTTTTAATTTTAAAGATGGCAAAGTCTTGTCAATCATCTGATTTTTTTTTTTCTTTTTAAATAGAAAAATATAATAATTTTTTTTAAATAAATTTGAGTTCAAAAACCTTGAAATTATGTTTAGTAATTTGCATATTGGAGGTTAGAAAAAAAGTTGAATTTTTGATTTTTGTTCAGCACATGTAAACAGGAAGGAGATAGAATGACTGACTCATCTCTGGTTGATGAGTCACATGATAAGTGTCACATTTTAACATGTATCTATCCATCATGCGAACAAGTAGAGCAACAGCAGCATCACCACACCCCTTTATTCACAATTAAAATCCATAAAATAATTTCAATGCGACTTCTTTCACTCAACTAAATTGCACCGCTCCCTCTGGAGGAAATAAATGAAAATTAAAATTTCTTAAAAAAAAATTCTCTTAACGAAGAAAACTTACCGGAAATTTAAATAAAAAATAAAATAACAAGAAAGAAAAACAAAAAAAGAAAGTAATAAATTTATAAAACGATGGAAAAAAAGTTAAAAATTGAGAATTCCTTAATCTTCTATAATGCCGAATTTTTAATGAACTTGGTAATAAACAAAGAGACACGGTGGACGACGGGGGAAAACAACAGGGGAAAAGAAGTTAGTCGAGAAAAATGTAAATTACTAATTTTCTTTGCAATTTTAATGCGCTTCTTCTTCACGAGACAATGCGTTTGCATTCTCAGGAGAGAGAGAGAAAGACTGAAAATAAAAAAGTGGTAAAAGGCTTGACCGAAGTGGTAATTAGCATCTCATAAGCGGACAAGTCGGACGAAGTAGAAAGAGAAAAGAGTGTAGTGCACTGATGCATCTGCATACGAATCAAGACGATGTGTCTTTTTCTCCTCTCTTCTCTCATCCTTGAGCAGGATTAATGTCAACTTTTCTCCGCTTGCCTGGACCTATGCACACAAGATACAAAAATCGCCATTGCAACCACCGTCTGGCACGACAACACAGCATCTGACGTGTGTCTGACAGGAGGCTCCGTGAAATTCACCCTGATGGCTCTTCACCCGGCCGAGAACAAAGAACCCACAACACACACATACTCGCCAAATGTCGCCAAATTATAAAACAGACGCTACGAGGCAAAATTAAACCTCTCATCATTTGCATCTCATCAAACTACGGGGCATTTCAAGGAGAACTCAAGGTGATATTCACGTCCGACACAACCTTAAACCAGTTGTATTTAAATAACCGACAAAGAGCAAGAAAAACCACACAAAAAAAAAATCTTTTTCAAGTTTAAAATGCATTTTCTTGTTTATATTTCGAGTATTGCCGACCGCCCCCTCTGTAGACGGGTTTGGAAACCAGGTCAATGGAGCTGTCAATCATTTATTTTTTTTAAGACTTGAGAAGGGTGGCAAGTCGTGAAGAGGGAAAATGACAAGTCCTCCACATTGAGTCATGCGTGTTTAGTAGGACAGACCCCTCAACATGTCTTCTCCGCCCAGAGACTTCAATGAAATTAGATGGACTTCATAGCTCCATCCAAGCCGATCGCTTTTGTTCTCACCCTCAAAGCTCCAAAGGACTCGTCGCCAAAATAATGGGCTTGCCGCCGAGTGGTTGCCCGGCAACCGCGGCTGACGTGGTGATTGTGGCGCGTGACAGCTCGATTGACGGGCGGCCATCGCGCCAGCTCTAGCCTCACGTCGAGGTGCGCTTTTTACAATGGGATAAAAGGGTTAAGGGGACTTTTCATGCTCGATTCCCGCAACTAAACATGTTTACTTGCCATTTTCCGCCCTCTAATATTGATATAGTTGTCTTCGCATGTCCCAATCATCGGTTGCCAAGGTAACTCAACATCCTGCCAATCCATCTTGCAGGAGAGAGCAGAGGATGAATTCCTCCGGGACCCGTGGAGACGAGGCTAGAGCTGCTGCTTGACAGGGTCACTTTTTCTACTCCTTCACTTTTGATTGGCATCTTGAAGTGGCAAAAATGCGAGTCTTTTAAAGGTTCGTGGCGTCGCTTCTTTACAGCAACACGGGTTCGGTTTAAAGGAGGAAGGAAGAAGGTTGAAGGGGGGGAAAAGAAGACGACGACGTCGATGGAAGGGAAAGAGTATTTAAGCAACACTTAGTTGCACATACGTAAAAGGAATCTCACCTTTTCCCACGGGCTGACGACGCAATTCCACCGGAGGGGAACGCCGGCGTTGTTTCCTCAGAGATATCGCATTTTCAATTCACACGACCAACATTTCCATTTACAACCACCAACTTCCCCGAGATGAGATCCCCGCCTTTTATTTTAGCGAAACCTTTAAACAGACAGAAAACAGACAAGAGATCCCAAGTTGACATCAGTGCGACCCGACGCCCGGTTCATCGAACTTCAAATATTGCCAACACCTGGCGAATTTCCGACAAACGGCAGGTGCATCCTCAAGCTGACGTCACGCAACGGTAGCGCTGCTTGTTGTCGCTGTAACGAGAGTCCACTCGCTCGCTCACCCACCCAAGCGAGCCTTGACGGGGTTGCAAACCCCTTGACAGCTCGACTCGTCATGGAGAACAAGGGGAATGAAGTGGTCACACAGACGCCACGTGACATGTGACAAGAATGTCTCGTTCGCTCTCGACTCGCCCCATTCTGTGACGTCACGGGGCTATCACAATGTGTCTTATTGAGTTGTCACCTATCAAATGCATGTCGAGACGTATATATATACCGAAACCTCTTTACACACAATCCAATTTCGCTTTTCGCTCCATTTGTTCGACAACTTTTCCCAGAAAAACGATGGACGGGGCATAAAATCAGGAAAATATTAGAATGATTCCCCCGCTGCGAACTGCACACTTAAAAATTCATGAGACAACTCGTCAGACATATTTCGAGAGACGCAGCCATCATTAACCTTTACCACAGGGAAAGAAGAGAAGTGTATAGAGCGAGTTGATGGATCATTTTCAACCTTGCCACAAGTGCCAATTATTAATTGCATTCAGACGTGAGCCATACAACTAAAGTTCAAGGCTGAAAACTGTGCCCACTCCCCTTATAACAAATCAATCAATGTCGTCATGCGTGGCCTTGGCAACGCGCATCCTTCTAAAGGTAGAGTTACTCGAGAAGAAAGAAAGAAATAAAAAAAATAAAAAAAAAACGAGTTGAGAAATGCGCCGAGATTCGACTTGATATTTCCGCTGATAACCCCAACCCAACCGGCGCTTGATTGGCCCGGGTGTGGGTGTTGGGAGTTTTAAAAGATTGCACGAGGGGAGATGAATCTGGATATCTTTTGTTCGGCTTGTCAAATTTAGCGAGAATTATACTCCCTCCGAGCTGGATTTCTTCTCCGACTGATGAGATATTTCTCAGAATTATTCCCCAACTGCACAGGTGTGCAAAAGAGAAGAGGAGGAGTGCGGTGTCAATCTCTTTCACGCGGTGGCCACGCGCGGCCTGACCACCAAACCCAAGGTCCATCCGCAAACAATTAAGCAGGTTTGCGCGGCAAAAGGGGAGATGCAAGCAGCCATTAAGAAACACCTTTTGGTCTGAGAATTTTATCGCGTTTAATTAATCAAATGAAGCGGTTACGATTTTTTTACTTTTTTCTCCATTATTTTTCAATATATGTTAATTAGTCGATAATATAATCTCGAGCAACACTTGGTTATTGTGTTAATCCCCTCAGATGACACACCGAGATATGCCTTTTCAAAGACTTGCTCCTTTTATGTACAAGTGTGGGAATGCAAGTTTGCAACTATAAAAAAAATATGGACTGCGTGTCAACCGACATGTCAGAGTGCATCACTAACTTACTCAAGCTTGAAGACATGGTGTAGGAACGCACTCAGGTGTCTAGCCTTCATCATAAACCGGGTCCGCCAAAATATGAAACGCCTTCAAAGACAGCAGGGTTCAGGTGTCAAGCAGGTGATTGACACGCGAAAAAGCAGAAAGGAAAAAAAAAATTGGTAGCTGTGGGTGTTTGCTCTGCATCACCTGGATTAGTAGGGGTTGGCTAACAGGTTATGCGCAGACCTAATGGTGCTCCGCAATTGCGTCATCCTTCAAGACACAAGGATAACTATGTCTAATGTCATAAATATGCAACTTTAAGAAAAAAAATTGTTCACAGAAATACCAGATTTCAACAGCAGACGGCGAAGAATTACAATCGAATTACAGTTGCCATGGAAATTAAGTCACGCAAAATATTTTTCACACAAACAGGCCTTACAACTGCGAGATAATTAGACCATATACTTTTATTATGCTAATGCTTAGCGTGATCTGCCTAAGAATCTCCACCCACATAAACACTTCCGCAGTTTTTTTTTCATGTTATTGCGAAAATCCCAGTTTGCTACTTTCCTGTGGTCATCTCATATTCTTTCACCCCATAAACCACCCATCATATCAAAAAACTACAATACAAAATCCCGCCCTAATGCGACTTAACGAGAACATCGCCCTACTACTGCACTATACCAATTTGGATATTGTTGTTATTATTGTTGTTGTTTTTGTTGTGCTTTCCTTTTAGGCTTCCTGGTTTTTGTCAAGTTGCAGATATGGGTCATATTTTATACGAATTAAACGTTCTAAATTGCACAAAAATTAACATAGTTTCAGAATTGTTTTATTTGGCAAGCCCGCTTTAAAGAGGCAATAAAAAAAATATATAAAAAATAAAAAATTGGCCAAAGTGAAGTGGATGAAGCAACTATCTCCGCCCACCACTCAGTTAGTGAGTAACCCGTCTATCAGCCGGCTGAAGCATGAAAGCACCACCCTAAAAACGGACACCCAGTGGGGTTAAAAGAGGGCGGCACCAAATACCCGGGATGATAGAATCATCATCATCATCATCACACTTTTCCATCTCTCAGTGCTCATTCAATATCTCTCCCTGGCGAATTTCCTACGCAACTCAAACTCCATTATGTGTGACACCGGGGTGACAACTCCTTTGGCCACAGGGGGCGCCGATCCAAAAGATGTCCATATTGGCCTCCGAGATTAGCCCTCCTGCTATCGAGCCAACCACACTCAGTATGGAGGGAGGAGTTCTTCCGGTAGAAACATGACGGGTGGAAGGAGCGGGCAAATCTATTGTGTGCATGCTTGTAAGCCCCTCTCGAGTGACGAGGGGGTGTTTGAGTTCAATAGGCCCAATGAAGCTGAAAATGCGTCGATCTAGCACTTGAATCGTGACTTAAGATATTTCTCATAAGGGGATCGTGTTCGCTTTTTAAATATACACAATATCAGAAAAAAAAAGCTTCTTTCCCCTCCCCTGGCGGCCAGGTGTTAAAACAATACAAGCTATACACAGTAGCGTATCGCTGGTTACAAACAAGTTGAGTGTAGGGTTACCTCGTTTGCAGTTTATTACATTTCCCACAATAACTTGTTATCGTCGTGTATTGCATAACCTATCAAATTGCGTTGATTAACCCTTGTGGATTCAACACCTAACATCATCGATGTTTTTACCGAGGCTGTTTGAGTGTGATGAGGCTTGACCGCTGTATCACCTCATAAACCAGCCACGACTGCAGAAATACAATGAAAGGCAGGTAATAAAAGGCAACACAAAACAAAGATATGGTTCATTCCAATTAGAAATAAAACAACTGATCAAAAACGCTGCTTCTACTTTTATCCACCGCTGTTTTATTTTTAGTTTAGTCAAAGAAAATTGGTAAAAAGAACAAAAGAAGTAAATAAAAAAAATGACTTTTTTCTTTTTTACAGTTTCTCATTAGTTGTTAAGTTTAACATGCGCGTATCGATCACAATAAAAAGAACAAACTAGTCAAATGAATGGCCCCAAGTGCAAATGAAAACAACTTTTATTGATTCTCATTCGCCAATTTCCACAAGCCCATAATTTACTAACATATTTCATGTGTCACACACACACAATCCGTTATATATATACGTTTATAACAGAAAAAAAACCGTAAATTTCACATGACTATTGAAAAAAAAAACCCACAGAAAAAAATTAAAACCCGCCTCTCTATTTTCCTCCAATGAGAAGCAAAGGAAATAAATCTTCCCCTTAACAAAATTTACGATCCATTGATTGTTTACGCGGCAATACTGACAAGTCGTGCCGAGAAGCCCACCTGCAACCAAAACTCTCCCCCGCACCGCTAACTCCCTTTGTGATCACTTATAATTGAAATGAACTTGCGTTCAGACATTAAATAACGCGTTATTTTATCGTCACCCTAACACCACATTTTATATTTTATAGATCGGCCTTTTCTTGAGAAAATAATTAAAAAATAAAATAAAAAATAAAACTCCCAGGTGAAAGCGCTTCTAAATTCAATTTTTTTCTTCTCCCTACTCATAAAACCTCTTTAACCCTATCATTTACCAAACATTAAACTTGCCAATCAGACACTTGCCTTTAGCTGTCACGAATTTGATTTCCGTTCGGAAAATAGAAATTATTAATTTTTTCCCCCTCGCATTTTTTTCCCGCTATGAAATAACAGTGTAACCAAAAATAAACAAAGTAAACAAATAAATAAATAAAGCCCCTTCAAAACAAGTATGCAAATAAATCACGCGGGGGTGGCGAATGTCCTTGTGTTACTAAACATGTTTTGTTAAAGTCCAACCACCATAATAAAAAAAGTGCTTCCTTCAATGCAACTCTTACAAAACATTTCCCTCTCTTCAATTCCTATTTAAAATCTTTTGTTGTGCCAGCACAGTGACACTGAAAAGAAACTGAAAAAGAAAAAAGAAAATTCAACTCATGTTGTTGCTAATCCCGCACCGGGACTCCGTGAGATGGCGTAGGCGGGATGACTCGGCGGTCGGCGCCTGCCACTCACCCCCTCAGTCTCACCTGGAGACACTGATGGATGGCTGACCCACAAACCAATCTTCGCGGGTCCATCTCGCAATTGATAACCAGCTGTCAGTGCTAAACGCCCTAACAAACGCTCATTACCCATTTTGCCTGTAAACGACGCCGCCATAATTCATCCGTCCTCCATCTTAACTTAATCGAGTGTACACACTTTGCACTCGTCACCTCAACCTCAGCCGAACGCCGGACCGTTAGTCCTCATGCGTCATCACCCCCCTCTAAAAGGCAAAATAAAAGAAAAGGGGAAACACAAGGGAGGTGGGTGACGGGGGTGCGTGCCTGAGGCAATGGTGTCAGTCATAAATCTCCAGTCTCTGGTTTCCATAATTGACACATCCCATCCGGTTCAACTAGCCATAAATCATTTGGCGTAGGTTGTGATTTTCTTTGTCCCCGCTACACCCTCCCCCATTTTCCATCTAAAACCCCACCCACTCCCTTCCACCCTCCCCCCCCAAAACAGCGCAGCCGAGCAATACACACACCTGCGGGAAGTTTACTCAACGTCCCAGCGTCGATTCAACCCCTTGAGAACCGATATAATAAATTCCGGTGGGCTTTTTGTCGCAAACACGCGCACGAGATCCAATGGGATCCCGACACGTCGACACTGAATGATTTGTGAAGTTGTGTGCGGTGGTTGGCCTAGTGGAGAATACTTAATTGTTAATTAGGGATAACGAGAGAAGCCACTGAGATTTATTGAAGCGCAGGGTTGAAAGGTTGGTGTGTAAAGATGAGAGAAAAAAACGCATCAAGTGCCAACTGCATTTCAATGAAAACTCGTCATGACGTTTTTAAAATATTAAAAAAAATTAATGGTTATGAAATAATAATAAATAAAAAATGAGATCTTTAAAAAAAAAGTTCATTTCAATTTAAACGTGATGTGGACTGTAAATTTATGATTATTGCATCAAACACATCAACTTCCTTGTAAAGAAATAGTTTTTTTTATTATATTTAAAAATAAAAAAAAACTTGATTCTTAACCTTTTTCCTTCCATTCTATGTGTAATTGGTCATTCTAACTCGAAAAAGACTCTCGTGAGAAATCTACCAACGTAAACGGAGGACAAGCGTCACACCATGGCAATAAATTTCACTCAAAAATCTTTATGGCCGCATTCAGACGTAATGCTGTATACAAAAATTGATCCTTTCTATCAAAAATAAAAAGTATAAATTTTTTTTCATTTTTATCTTTTTAAAAGAAAACTAAACGACATTTACGAGACCTGAGAGCGTGACTAATTTCATCCCAGTTTTACATTTATACATAAAATTCAGCCATTTGAAAACACATGTTTGTTTTTTTTCTTTTCGTTTAATTTTTTTTTTTTTTCAATTTTATTTCATTATTTTATTCACTTGTAAATTATCGCGTGTTTTACTGCCATTTTCAAATCCTCTGCACGAATGAGCAGCACAGCCACTCGTACACACACATGATGACCCTTGAGAAATTGCCCTCGAGCTAAAGATTATATAATTAGGCTTGTCATTTGAGGATAAGAGTTAAAGTGTCATTACTCATCCCTCTACACTCCCTTCGCAATATATGCAAGGAGAAAAAAAATTTTCTCTCACTTAAAAAAAAATGACACTTTTCTCTCTTCCCTTTTGTGGGTTTCTTGCCAGCACCTGTTGGTTCAACTTATTACCAAAGGCAAAACAAAGTCAATAATTCATTCGATTCCATTTCACTTCCAAATAAGCTAACCCGATGTGAAAAACTCATCAAAATGGTTGACAAAAAGACAAGATGGGTCAAGGGCCCCACCCCTTCCATGACATTGAGTTGGCTCGATACGTACATACGCCCACTCCCAACTTGAGAACAAGGCAATTCCTTATCTCGCAAGTCATCTCTTGCATGACGTGGCTGTGATGGACGGTCGCCATTTTAGGCGACGTGAGATAAAACTGTGAATCGACGTCATTCTTTCGCCAACAACAAACAACAGCCTCGAGAAAACACAAACCGAAAATAAAAAAAATAAAAATGGAACGAAACGTGAATTTATGAAGAAAAAAAATTAATTATTTGACCAATCAAACAAATCCATTCATTCATTAAGACAAGGTAGCGATTAATTAATTACTGCGCAGTGTCACGCACCGATAAAAGCAGTTTGTTAACTTAAAAACGCTCATCAATAATTCATCAGTTAAAAGCCGCCATTATACAAAACAAACCGGAAATTCACGTGTGTACATTTCAAATGAAGCGTCTGTCAGACAAATCAGGTAAGTACCCACCACCAGCGTTTTTCAATAGACATTAATCCCTCGATTACACGCATTTGTTAATCATTATTCATATAATGAAGCATCACGATCTTCCTTGTGAGAAAAAAAAAGAATCATTAATAAACAGTTTAGAAAAAACAATAGGCCCTAATAACCTGAAATTATTTCGTGATTTCCATACATACAAAGGTATATTCACACATACTTAGATCTGTTGCTAATTAATCCAAACGTCTAATCAACTTCTTTTACATTAGGCCCATCATGATTAATGCGTGTAGTCTCGTTTTTGTGTAATTAAATTTATTTATTATTGTACAAAACCTGATTGTACGAAAACTAGGCCTTACTCGCAGTAACTTATTTTTTAAAATTTCATTAGCTCTAATTTCCATGTGGAAAAACTAAAACCAATTTAAAAAATCAGGCCTAAAAATGCCTGAAAATGTAAACTTTCAACGCTAAATAATTCATCCGTCTCATCGGTGGCTTAATTAAACGAAACAAAACAGAAAAACAAGCTTAAGTCGGAACCAATAAGTTAAAATTAAAATAAAAATAAAAAATATTAAATTAATTTTTCCTGTCTTTCGAAACACCCTTCAACCTTAAATTTAAAGAAAACTGTCATTCGAACGTAGAATCATTAAAACATCAGCAAGTGGCTTTAATTCAGACTTGATTCTGTCACATTAGCTGACCAATTAAGCCTCCTGCAACTCGTGCATTATAAATACAGCACATCTCATAACCGACTATTAGTCCGCCTGTCATTCCGCTTTTATTCCTACTTGATTTTATTACACTACATCTCGCTTCCCCCGTCCACCCCTTTCAATATTTCTCCCTTTCTTTTTCAAATTCAAATAGACCTTTTTATAACCCTGACATTCTCCGTTTCGTTTTACCCCGTTCGCACTTTGTTATTACCTTCCTTTTTGTTGCCTATGGCCGCTGCCTCGGTCCGTGATTTACGGCGGAAGCTTCTGGGATGACTCCAGCCCATGGCAAACATAAATCATAGCAACAGACACAAACACTGCCCTTGTTGTAACTACTCACAACAATGTTTCTTAGCACCATAACCCCTCTTTGAACGAACCACCCTTTCCGAGTAGCTACAGAGGGGAAATAGACGAGTCCATCTAATAAATTATCATTTAAACCACTAAAAAATCCCTTTAAAAAAATATAAATAAGAAAAATGTTTGAAAAACCCATAAAACCACTAAAAGATGATGCCAATTAAGGAAAAATAAAAAAAAATATTTCCCCCCTCCCTTTCGAATAGTAGAAACACATTTAAATTCGGCTATAAAGCCCTCATTTAACTACTACATCATCAGTAATAAAATGCAGCTACAACTCTCTGGGGACTTGTTGAATTGGTGAATTTTATCTCGTTTCTTCTTACCCTATCACAAGTCAAGTGCCGTTAAGAACCCTTGATGTCCAGCTGCCAAGTCCCCGAGTCCACGTGAGGTCAAGGACTGGTGGCCATTTTGATTGGCACATGCTTGTCCCAATGGATCCATTTAGGACAGTGTAAGTTTCCTTCTCAGGGTGAGCGCTCGGCGCAATATTACACCAGTATACTTATATACACTGGGTGTGGTGGTGGTGAGCTGAGGGGGGAGAGAGGGGGATGGGGGAGATGCTGTGGGTGGACTGGTGCTATTATGGCTGGCGCGCAATATCCTCAGGCCAACCCTTAGTGGAATAGCCCTAAGGTGGCAGCGTTTTCATGTTGCCAACATGTGTTGCTTTATGGTGCGTCTGCTATGATTTGAAACGCGCCTTATTGCCCAGGCTTGGGGAGGGGTAAAAATGAGGTGGAAGAGTGGAGGTATGGAAGGAATGGCAGAAGAAGAAGAAGAAGGAAGTGGAGGAAGAAAAAAACAGGAAAAAATATATGCCCACAAATATAATGCTATTTCTTCCAATTGGAACGTGAAGTAATGGCTGGTTGTGTGAGAAGAAACCACTCATCTTATGGCTGTGTAATCACAATAAAATTTACATTTGCTCTCACTCCCGTTTTTTTCCTGGCCAGGCCAGTGCACAAGGGGAAATGCAAATGATGAGAGAAAAAAAAATAAAAGAGAAATAATAAAAATATATTAAGCACAATGTGGAGAGAGAAAACAGCCGATGAAAGTTGAAATAGTAGCCGCAGCTGGCCTAAACACAAATCTAATGTACTCCGTATTTACGATATTGCCAGCCTTGAAAGGGGAAAAAATATGGATTCGCAAATTTCACCCACTTTCCATCTTCCTCATTACGCCATCGGGGAAATATTGTTCGTGGGGTGGGAGAAAAGGGAGGATCGTAACGTCGTGCTCTGCAAATTATTAAATTTGCACAAAAGTAACATAACACACCAACTTTCCTTTTCCCCTAATCTTCACACAGTCGTCGAGATTATAAATAAAAACAACAGCTCACATACAACACGCCTCTTTGGCATCTCATCTACCATGCTCTGTATGGAAGCATCTTCCACACATCAAGCGACATCTGGTGCCAAATGTCAAAATGCACAACTTTTACGACGACCACCACACATCCTTAGAGAAATGTGCTTATACTAACACGTCCATAAGAGCTCTGTTATTCCCCACCCAACACCCCCTCTTTTACTCCATCCCCTCCTCCCTGCAATAAAACTTCATACATTTGTAATTGGACAAGTCAATAGAGAACTTTAACTTCTCTCTTCACATCCGAACAAAAGCAAGAAAGAAAAAAATCAAAGAAAGCCGCCGAAAAAAAAGTAAACAGAAAAAATCCACCTGTTCGTGGTGAACAAACAGATATTGTGAAAATATCAACAGTCGCCCGCCCTCCCATACTTAAAAACGCGTCTCAAACTTCATCAGCACTTAACCAGCATTACTAAATTAACTTGTAATGAACCTTCATTCCATTAAAGCGGTTATAAACTTAATTTTTACACTGGCTCCATTTATAATTCACCTCATAAAATAATAAAATAAAGTGCAACCGTCTTAAAACACATTCTTCATCAAACGACTTGCATGTGGAGAAAACTGGTTTCGAGTCAATTAGAAATGTATTGAAGAAAAATGAAGAAATCATAAAAAATTGATGTAAAATATCGAGAAAACCGGAAATGGGGGTTAAAAGAGAAATTGCGTACAAATCCACAAATAACTATAATTTCTGTGCACATATATTTTTTTTCCTTTTTTCTCCCCCTCCCTGAGCATTTTTATAAGAATCCATTAAAGCCATTTCTTCCCCAGAGGCAGCAATGTTTGTCGGCCGTCCTAATATCTCTGATTACCCCATCCGAAAACAAGCTAATACACGGGATCAGATGCACCATTCACCATCTCCACGGCAACCGTCTCCGGAGAAACGGACGGCAGGCCAGCATTAATCCCCCTCACAGGTAAAAGGCATGCACAATTTGTCAACAAGCAAACTCAACTCCCGTCAACCACTGCCGTTGCTCCTTGTTCAGTCTCGTGATTCCCTGGTGGTCCATCAGGGAGCGCGAGACGGCAGTTAACGAGCCGATCTTGACTTTCTGCACCCAAATAAAAATGTTTATTTTGTTCTTTTATTTTTTAATGTTAATTTTTTTTTGTAAATATTTGCTGTTTAATTCGAAAAATCTGTAAAAAAAAATCTCTCTTGAGGAGCGTTAAATCCCCACAATCCAGTGCTCGAACACGCCCAAACATGGAAGTTAATATCAAAAATTACCCGAGAAATCAATAGGTTCCGTCGCCGGCTTTAAGCATTAAAACTAGGAACGACAAGAGTTTGTTAATCGTGTCATCTATCCATTTACAAGAGACCAATTTCTTAGCCAGCAGAATCACCACCAGCAGTCTAAACAGATAAAGGAAAAAAATGTTGTTTTTTCTTGTGGACTTTGCTCTTTTTGGTATCCCCTGTCACGCCCTGCATCAGCCTCGGCTGGGGAATTAGACTCAGACCTCCTCTCAGTCAATCGAAGCTCCCTTCTTGCGCGCTTCTTGCTCGCAGTACGCATCATGGATCTCAATAATTGTCCGTATTGACTGGCTGACCAGTGGCCACTATCACCCCACCACGTCTGCTGTCACCCTTCTTAAGACTTCGTGTTGACTCAGCGTTCTCCTTCTCTGCTCTCACCGCGTCTGGCGGCCAAAGATGCCTGTCCATCACAATCGGATTGTCCTTATCCTTCTTCTCAGGTCAATGCTCTAATAAATTTAAGCGCTATCAGTCTCATTTCCCAACAAGGTCACGGGTTATTTATTCCGACAAGTCAAAACAACAAATCCACACATCGACCCTCCCCTTCTCTTGCCCAACACTTTTTGCCCTCGCTTCATAGCGATTCCATTAGAATCCCAAGGTAAGTCAACAGTGATGAGAGGGTCCCTGGAGGACGGCAGTGTGTTGGTCAATGAGGATTAGCTGGCCGAGCTGTGTATTGGGCGTCAGGTCATCACGACGCTCTTGCTGCATGGAGGTGAGGAGGAGGAGGATGAGGGCGAGGGGGAAGAGCGAGAGACGCCACATCTTCGGCAGCGTGCGCCACTGCTTAGAGCACATCCAATTAAGAGAGCGGGGCCAAATGAAACAGCTGCTAATAATCCCCATCTCGTGCCACTCATAACTCACCCATCTTTCTCTTTCTCCCCCACCAAAACCAAAGCCGACTTGGCCGGGGGTAAGAAATGGGGATTGTGTTCTCGACGCTCGTTTTTGCAACTTCGAGCGCAAGAATACTGTACTGGTATTGTATTTTCGATTGGGGTTGTTTTAAATTTGAGATGCAGCGTCAAACGCCATTGCAATCAGTGGTTTATCAGTCGTGTGATGTATCATGTTCCCTTAGTGCTGCGGATGCAACAACAACAACAGTCGATTGAAATGCCTTCAATTCTAATGAATTAACGGTTAATTAAAACTGCAATTCTCCTTTCCTTGACCTGTACCGTTAACAAATGTCCACTAAGTGATTAGGTATCGGTTACGGCCTTGCGGCTTGGAAATTTTCATTTTTTTTTCTTTTCGTAGAAGGGAATTTGAAAGGTGTGAATGAGGGGAGGAGTTGGTTTTGAAAAATCAAGCAACACCTGTGAAAGCCTTGATAGATTCTCTTCACCCGTATCATTCACCTGACCTCCATTTCTAAACTGTCATGGCCGGCGTGTTAAAAAGAATTCCAAAGGCAAAAGAAGCCCCGACTGCCCAACCAACCAGCACTTCACTTTTACCACCGAGGCTGTTTGCACAGGTCGCTGGGAAGGGCAAAAGGGTGGGACAGTTTGGCGCAGGAATACTTGTATCTCGCTTTCCCACCCCCTAAACGAGCAACAAGATAAGCGAGTGACCAGTGTGATATATTAGGTATAAAGCGCCACTTGTGTTGTGGGGCCAGACATTTATCTCGCATTAAGCTTCTCTTGCATAGGAATTTGCCCGTAAATCAGGGGTGGCCCCCTCCAAATAAGGTGCCGAGAAAAGGTGCAGCCCACCTGACACGGACCAGCGGCCACTCACTGCCCCGCCTCTCCAGCATCCGTCCGACTGCATATCAGTCCACTTTGCGGTCGAGTGGTTTGCTGCAAACATCTTTCATTGAAAACTTATTGGACAAAATGAAAGGCACTCAACAATATTAATATCATTCGGCTTCACTTTATTGTCGCGCGAGGTCACTACAATACCGAACAACACCAGGGAATTATGGCGCCGACTCGCTATTGACCAGGGCTGTTGTCAGTTTTTAATTAAAAAAGAGACACACTGCCACAACTGCTCCAAATCATCGTATTGGGTCCAAATTGAAAGATTTTTTTTCCTTCTCTTTTTTTTATTTATTTATTATTTTATTATTTTTGTGGTTAATTTTATAAAAATCATTAAGTGGGAAATAAACAGCCAGCAAATCTGGCATGACTTAACGATCTGTAATCAAACCCCACCTGTGAACAGAAATAAAAAGTTTCTATTTACATTCTGCGAGATAAAAGAAGAAAAAAACAACACATTTTTTCTTAATATAAATAAACTCCGGTATTCAAGCGCAGGCATTAATTAGACGCCAGATATTAACACAAGCTAATAACTTATTCCAATTTATATTAAACTAAAATTCAAACTAGCATTTCCCACCTAAGGCATAGTTGTAAATTTGTTTTCACCATCAATTTTTTTAGCAACCACATGTTCTGTAACCTGTATGATTTGTCGTCATATTCCGTACGATGAACTGCACTGATCCTGGGAAACATCACCTCAAAACACACCCAATTTTCAACCAATTTTCCAAACCTTTTTCGTATTAAGCGAATAAAATACAACCAACAGGTGAAGAAACTCTTTTTTTCCATTCAAACGTTGTTGATTACCACAAAAACGAATGAAAACTAAGTATAGCTAATTTTCTAATGACAATGCCCGACCCAAAAAAAAGTAAAATAAAAATAAAAATAAAAATAAAAATAAAAATAAAAAGAATAAATCTTTAAGCATTCTCTCACCTCGCATAAAAAAAAAAATCTTTTTTATCTTAAGAAATATAATGACATAAAGTCATCAACGTTAACGGCAAAAACCGAGAGCAACAAATGATTATAAAATGAGGAAAAAAATGGGAGTAAAGAGGGGAAAAAATGCAAGCTCTCTGATGATTTATTCCACCTATCATTATTCTCAATTGCTCGAATTAATTACAACGAATTTCTTTTGTTCTTTCTTGCGTGTAGTATAATTATTGCTCAGGCTACGACCTGCTCTAGCAGAGTTCCTCCGGCTTCCAACTGCCGACGCCGGACTGCAATGTGGGAGCCCAGCTATAATTTTCACCTGATTTATGATTCGAATCAAGGGGGTTGGCTACTCATCTCTTCTGCAGACAGACAAACCATCCAGAAAAACTCATCTCAACATTCGTATCATCTTTTACAGCAAACCAACACACCTGCATTAGGTGTAAACAACCAAACCGCCTTCGGTCAATTCTCAAAAAAATAAAAAAATACTAAATAAATAACTAAAAAATAGAACTTTTACTTAAAAAAATTAAACGTCAAACATGACACGAAACTGTCTGAAAAATATTGACGTTAAAAAAAAAAAAAAAAAAAACAACTGTCGTAAGTAACTGACATATTGAATTTTTAATGCTTATTTTTAGCACTAGGATCAGTTTATACTACCGGCAGACCACCCAAACCCGTACATAAATTAACATCAGGTTTTAATTATGCAAAAACAACAAACAAACTGAAGAAAAAATTGTATGAGTGACTTTAAATGCGTTTTTATTCTTTTATATCTGCATATATATAAAAGAGCATATATTAAAACTTAACGTTCTTCTATAGCTGACAATTGCCATCATAATCCAGGATTCTCGCCTGGCAACCATTACAGCCAGCCTCGCTGTAAGAAAAGCTTCAATCAACACCACGCTTACAAATGAATCGTTGAAGCGAGGGTGTGGAAGGTGAGTCGCTGCAAAAATCATGGTCTACGTTCTATAGAAATTACTTGTTTCTATTACGAGTTGTCCAATAAATAATGGCATAATTTTCATAAATAATCTTCACCCTACTCGTGCACCTATTAAACCACTGATGCCGAGTGTTTTGGACCAAGTGACGGGAAGAAAAGCACTTTCATTAAGGGGGAGAGTGAGAAAGAGAAGTGAAAAGAGAAAAGAGGAAGTTTAAAAAAAAAAAAAAAAAAAAGGGAAAGAAACGCCACGTATATAAGGGACGCCCGAGTCTTTAATGAAGAGGGGAGAAGGTATCATATGGAAAGCAGTTCGAAGCTCCATAATGTAATGCCTTTTCCACGCAATCGAGCCTGCAATTACCTCTTCCTCATCGCTACACTTTAAAGAAAACACTTTTAAGGTTGAATTCCATTCACGTGACTAATAAAAAAAAGTAAACTGAAAAAAGGTGCAAAATAATTCAGAGTTCACCAATCAAAGGTGTTGCGATCGAGGTTTTTGGGTGGAGTGCATGATGTCACATGCGATGAGATGCCACTTTCGGTGCCCTGACCGTGACAAGTCGATCCCCTCGCGTGATCTACCTCAAGACAGATGCGCCTTCTTTTCCCCGTCCATTCATCACCATGACAACCAGTAATTACAGGTGCGACATGATGGATGCGTGTCATTCGTGGCCTCCTCCTCCCGTCTGTCCATCACCTGCCGACCGTCACCCCACCCGCCGCCACCCACACCCATCTGCGATTGCGATTCAAGGTCACTCGACCGTCTGACTACTAATCATTCACTGACAAATCATCTTTTACCAGTCACAAACGAGCCATTAATTTTTTTTCTCCTCTCTATTTACCCGGGTAATAAATAACCGGAAGTGCGAATAGACTACTCCGATCAATCTCTTTGAAAATACTTTGAAAATTAATTTCGCATTTTAATGCTTCTGTTTTAAATAAAACAAGAATGATATTTTAAAAATTCATACGCGATCAACGAAAACGGTACAGAGTGAAAGAAGCATGCAAAAGGAGGGTCCCGATGCGTGAACGCAGTCGAACTGAGTGACAGGCTGCCATGTTTAGCAATCAAACGCCATCACGACACGTAGGGTGAAGGGGCGTTTACACGCACAAATACAACATGAGGAAAAAAATTATTTTCACTCGCTGTGTAACATATCGACTCTAACTCGTCTTGCATTCCCTCTATAATCAAAAGTTATTTGTTTGACAACACTGGGTGCTCGGTAGGCAAATTTATACACGGTTATAATCATAATTTACTTTTTTCCAATGAAAAAAGAAGGGAAAAAAATGTAAAAATGCAGATGTGGTGCTGAAGACGGAAATGTAATAAGCAAATAAATAAATAATAAACTTTGTGTTAGAAAAGAGGGGAAATGTTCGATGATAATAACAATAATAAAATGTCACAGGATGTCTATAAACTGAGTCGGGTTCCCATGATTCCCACAGCCGCACCCTTCTTTATCAACCCTTCGTGTCCGACTTTTCTGGGCTAATATTTATTAAGGGATCCTGGCCGAATCCTTGTCCATAATTTAGAGCAGCTGGTGTGGGAACATGACCAGTCTCTTGTGTTGCTCGGCAATACAAGAAGACCATCACTGATTGAAGACGAGCTCGAGGGGGTAACTTCAATGACAGGGACATGTGTTCGTACGTTAAACTGTGCAAAAGGGTCGGGGGGACGGGGAATTTTAAGATGGGGCGAGGCAAGAGCAACAAGAGGATCCAGGTTCATCCCGAGCCATCAATGTCATATTGCATGATGTTTATCGCTCCGTCAATTATGATCACAACCCCCGTGTCTTCTTCCGTCTCGTCCTCAGCACAAACGGGCTCTTTGAATCGTCTTCCCTCTTTGCGCGTTTAATGGAGCTTGGGCTGCATCAAAGGGGTTGGCAATGGAGGGGATGTCGCCGGGGTTCATCATGACGACACGGTTATGCGGTGAACATGCTATTCTTAAATGCAGTCCACCAACGACAGACTCACTTTGTACCCACTTGATGTTTTATGATATGGCAGCTGACGGGGTCACGCAACAACGGTCGTGCATAGAGACGACTTGCTACGAGGGGTGTCGTGGGGAGAGAAAGAGAGAACCCGCAAAATAATAATAAATACAAGGATGAGCTTCGGCGTGTCCCTTAATTCCCCATTATGCGCATTGTTGATTATTTCCTAATAATTTATCGCCCTCCCTTCCATTGACTGAGGCGACTCCCTTTAAAACACCCTGCCGCACTTCCCCGCCGTGGAACCACACCTGTTCTAACAGGAGGGCGGACAATTTAACAAACACAAAACACCATTTTCCCTCGCAAACTGCACACACGCCCTCTTCTGACCATTTCCACCGCCTTTTGTGTGTCATCATCGAATGTAAACACAACGAAACGTCTCATCTTGTTGCCCGCCTCAAACGCGAATTTCTCTCTTTTCCCTCTGATTAGTTGCGCTTGCTCCGTCAAGACGCAGCCCTGGTGCGACGGGGTCTTTTGGTGGCAATGAGTTTGATGAAAACTTATATAGCGATGCCAGCATCGCGGCTGACAAGGTGTCAGCGGCAGCGGCGGCCGTCACGTCGCCTTGACGACGGGTTGACAGGCGAGCGAGCGCCCGGCCATTGTGATTGTAATTTTCGCGCGAGAGAAGGAGGAGCGTCCCCATCAAGGAAAGGAAAGATGGAGAGGAGAGAGAGAGAGAGAGAGGAGGGGGCATACACCTGTAATTGCCATTCGACGTTTCCCGTTCAACTCCTATCCAGCACCTACACCGCCAACCTGACAACCTTTTGCAACTGTAGCTCTTCGACGGTCGATTCCGACAAACCCGCTTAAATCTTCTAATTAGACCAATTATTTAACTCGAAAAGCTTATCCCATATAAACTGTTGATTGTGCCCCATTTTTGTCTAATTAATGTACGTAAAACGAGGGAAATTAAAAAAAAATAGAGAACGGACGAGGAAAAAATGAAATCGTGCAAATCTCTCGACGCGATCACGAATCCGATCGATAACACCCCTCACCTACTTACCTCAGTCGCGAACCCCTCGCTCTCTCAAGGATCCTTGACACAAAGTGACTCGCTGGGCAAAAGGGCGAGGGGAAGAAAAGTGTGTTAAATCCATTTCTCAAATATTGAATCCACTTTTACACTTTTAAACCCTTCGCTCAATTGAGATCAAAACCCAATCAGGCCTCAATTGCTCGCCAAGCCAAACAATAAATTTCTCTCACTTTTTTAACACGATGAAAAAATAAAAAAAAGCTACAAAAGCTTACAAAAAAAAAACTGCAAGCAAACTGGGCATAATAATACAAACACCTTTAGAAAATAAGGAATGGGAGTAAATAAAGAGCTCGTAAAGTATATATAAAACGAGCTTTATAAATTATACGTAAACTTTGTGTACACACGAACGTTTGTCCATTCACGGGTGTTGCTCGTCGAAATAAAACAAGTTGGAATTGAGAAACCCACCCTTTGAGCTAATAATGACAGATCCACCCCCCTCCCCCCCAGGACTCGGCACTTTATTCCAAACCGACGGTGTTTTTGGTACATAAACGACACCTACCAATCAATGCCCAAAGCCTTTTTGCAACGAGGCAACAAAGAGTGTACATAACTTGGTTTTCCTCTTTATACGTAACACGCGATATCAACCCACTTCGGTACGAAATCGATCAAGTCTGGGTGTCGCTCGAATGCCATAGACAAGTATCTCGTGTCCATGTATCCACACACTGCTCACAAAACGTATCGATGCCATTAAATAAATGAAGCATTTTGCGCGCATCAAAAATTCAAAATAAAAGCCCATTTTCATTGCGTTACTTCACCAGTTTGTCACTTTGCCTACCAAGAAGCAATTAGATGAGATTTTCCCCATATATTCCTGTACACGTGCTCGAATCGGAGCCTATTTTTCCATTTATCACTGCCATTTTTCGCTAGAGGGGCATCACCCCTCTTCCTCTTTCCCTTCCGTGGCCTGACTAATTGCTCATTATATTCTCCAGAAATTACCCATCTTCTCTAAACACCAATTACCGCTTAGCTTGGCTGCCGCTTTCCTTAGGCCGACCCGTTCACTTTGATTGACAGGACTTTGGAAACACGAGGCGGGGGTGGAGACCCGGAGGTGTTCTAATCAAAGGAAAAATTCCCTCAGGTCTCGCGCAATAATCCGAGTGTAACATCATCATTCGCTGCAAAATGAGTTGCAATTACACATTTTAAACAGCAAATCACAAGTCGGAACGACTTAATAAGTCGCGCTTTGTACAAACGAGGCTCGGGCGGTCGATCAAAGAGGTTAGGAATTTGTTTGCAGATATCTTTGGCAATGATGTGTGTTTAAAGAACCCCCAAAACCCGTTTTCTTGGTTCTAAAATAAAAGATATTAAAGTAAAAAAAAAAAAAAAATTTCCTTTACGGGCCAAAATCCCACACAGACACCATTTGATGTATGGCAGCAATTTTCTGCCCGGAATTTTATGCAACATTGTATAATTTTCCCTAAAGGCTGAGGAGATCAGTAAAAATGCCAATAAATGGGAAGTAATTCATCACCAACGTTCATTCCAAAACCAAATTCAAAGAGCTGAATTTTGAGGGCTCATATTTTATACGGGAAACCCGTCGGACGAGGCAGACGGAAGAGCTTCTTTTACGATTGCCTTCGTCTTTATACATCTGCATACACAAACGACTGACTGTCTGTGCCAACCCAAGACAACAAATAAAAGAGAAAAAAATCATCTCGTCAAAGCTTTCAACACAAAAAAAAAATATTTAACAAGAAAAAAAAATATTTTTGTTTCTTTTTTTTTTTTTGAATTTAAAAAAAAAAGGGTAAAAAGCATCAAGTTGAAGCGATCAAACATACAAGGTCATTTTATGTGTTTCTCTAATCCCCAATAAATTGATGTTCATTAAATTTTCAGATGGGAGGGGAGGATATTGCGCAAAGGATGCAAAGAAGCAGGAGCACTCAAATTCTATGCAAATTTACGGCCAACTTGCTGATGTTTCCTCTCACAAATCGCTCTCTTAAATCACGTACTGAGAAGACTATTGCATCTTCCCTTCTACGCAGCTGCGCGCAAGCGCCCTATTTACCCTTGGTGAGAACTGAAGGAAAGAGAAACGCGCGGCTCGGCAAGAGATCTGTAATGAAGCGTCCCTCAGTCTGCGCCACATGATTAACTTTGCAGCGGCTGACACGAGCGGGCGCGCGCCGCTGAAGATGGCGGCGAGCGAGCTCGGGACAATTAACTCCGACGCCCGACATCATTCCTCAAGTGCAGTAGACGCGGAGCATTAAGTCATACTGAACGAACGCTGAATGAACGCTTGCCTTGCCAAAAGTAAAAGAAACACGCGATAAATTGAATGACGCCTTAACCGAGAAAAATTTTCATTTTCCCAAAAATATATTCGTCAATTAAGAATTTAAAGCCGCGAAAAGAAAATTTTTTTTTTTTTTTTTTTTTCAGACAAAATAATTTTTTTTTCTTTTTTTCAAAAAAGTAAAATAAAAAAATTTCCGTCACTCCAAGATTCGTAAACGCGATTCTCACGCATCGCAAACTGAAAAATAAAAATTCAAATTACGTTTCCCCGGTGATTGACACATGCATCATCCTTACTACTGCGAGACCCAAATCATCCGCCAGGCGGCGACCGCAGATTGTGACGACTTCCCCCGATAACCAGATGTGTTGTCATGACAACGTGGGCCTCGGGATTGAAAGCGTTCCCGTGGAGTGACGGCGACTCCTCGGGGACTGTCAATCACCTGTGGCGGGGAAACGTTCGCAGGTGGGCGCGAAAATGCGGAACGCTCGGCGGTGCCCCCGCCAAATAAACAAGGTCTCGGGCGCATCATCGCTCGCTCTTTCTCCAAGCAGTGTTGGCAGTCGAGATGTACAATGCGCGACTCCCCTGCGTCTTCCCTTATAAACAACTGCACAAGCACTCGAAATAAACCACTAATTGATTCGCAAATAAATTATTACCGTATTACAAGAAATAATTTCTGTTTCTAATAAATGAAATGAAATAAAATAAAATGAAATAAAATGAAATGAAATAGAAAATGATTATAAAGAACAGCGTTTCAACAAGGTCTGGCCATGTCAACACCGAGATTTTTTTATTTATTTTTCCAGTGTGTAACAAGCTTAGAAATTTCCATCAGACTGTTAATAAAATATTCAAAAAGTAACAGAAGAGTCTCGAAGGACGGTGAGGGGCGGGAGAAAAACATAACATCCGAGTCCATTAAGCTAAGGTATGGACTCACCTGGCAGCAGCAAGAGAAAAAGGTGGTTGGGTATGGTAGTGGTTGACGATTGTCGAGTGGCAACATCTGCCAGCTCAAGCATCTCTTTTCGACGTGCTAACGAGGGTCGCGCGCATAATGGCTCCACCAACAACCAACGCCACCTATCGACGAGAGTTGTTCCCTCCATCCCTCCCCCTCTTAACACAAGTCTTGTGTTCATCCGACTGTCACTCCACATACGTCACCGGGAGGCTAAGGCGAAGAGCATTGCGCCAGCCAAACTGACAGCAGTCCTGAACACATTAATTATGCAGCTCGCATCTAAGACCTCTATATAATGAAACACCACAAACTCGTTCCTACCTGAGTGCCTGTTACATATTCCACACCCTACTGTAAATTATCTAACAACATCCGATTCTGGAAAGAGGGGAAAAAAGGAGCAAAAAACGACAAAACAAGATGGACTTTTAAGTTGAGAAATGAAATGTCGATAAATTAAGATTAAATCATTTTTTCCTCCTGCGGCTTTGCGAAATGAAGGCAGGTGTTGGTAGTGAGAAGGAATGCGCAGTTGGTCGTCCTAATGAGGTTTAAAGAGGGCCATAGTTAACTGACAAAGCAAATAGGAGCAACATCGGTGCGTTTAATGTGAAACATAACTGACAGAGTAGTTTGCATATAGCAATGTCAGTGCGTTATGTACCCTCAGTTGCCCATCGGGTTAATGTAATAGAACAATTAATTCAGGCACTCGAGCGAATTCAAAAAGGAGATACAAAATGGCGGAATCAAACACCTCAACGTTTTAATGACCATCCTTCATTCATTTTTCCAAACTACATGCCATTTAATCATTTTAAAATTATATTTCAAATCTTAGACTGGAGAAATTTGGATCTGTGCTATGACGTCTTTAAAGTTTATGTTTAAAAGTCACATGTAAATTAGGACATTGACGAGAAATTTCAAAATTTCAAAGGGAAAAAAATCAAAATCTTCATTTTTTTAAAAAAAATTTAAAACTTAGGAGGAAAAAGAGAGAAAAAAAGAGGAGGGGGGCAACAAAGTTGCGTATATAAATGCATAGAACAATTCCATCTGGCTGGTATCCAGAGAAGAAAGAGAGAATAAATCCTGTGTGTAGCAGTTTTACGACTGGCACATTTATTGTGTGCTGAATATTAATGACATCACCAACAAACGCAAGCGCACGAATCTGAAAACTGAGGAACTCTTTTTTCATTTTCCACTCTCACGAGTGCGGAGTGATTTCCTAACCATCATCGCTTCCTTTCTTTAGCTGTTCAAAACATTAAAGGAAGCAATAATTTCTCACCCAAAAAGCCAGACTTTTCAAAAGAGGATACAACCGCGTTCCATCTATACATCACTCTTGCCCACCACTGACACCATCAATACTGGCGAGTGATGGCCGCCATCACCCCTCCACTACCCCACCAACCCCAACATCCCATCCCCCTTCTACACTCACCCTCCAACAATCCAACTCTCTCTTTCTCTCTCATTCTCTACACACATATATTTCCCTATCCCTCTAAGCACATAATTTTAATGACGCGTTTAGCATGCAATCGAGGGTCCTAACTGCCTAACCTTAGCGCGCTAATTAGACTAAGAACGTCTTTGATCTAAAACAACAAAGAAGGGATTGGCGGCGCTGGCCGTAGATGCACGTAGATGCACAGCACATAAACAAAAGCGGTCCGATTATATCATAAATAATAAAAGGGAGAGAAGAAGTGAAAAAAGAAAGACACATCTTAAGCTCTTTTCCACCACCCAGTTTTGTGAATGCGGCTATTTCTCTGTTGGCTGAGGTCCACCTATCGAGCCCGAGTTGAGACAGTAAATTTATTTCATCATTTGGGAGCTATTCACAGCCGTGATGTACAGCCTTCTGCAACTGGCAGGCTTAGCAGCACAAGCACACGGCTTGTTCAAGCTTGCCTACGCCTGTGTGAGTGACTGGCCCTTTTCAAAAGCGAGCGACGACGGCAAAAGAAGGGGGGAGAAGGGAGGATGGGAATGATGGTGGGGTTTCAAAACTTTTTCTTCTTTTCAGGGGTGACACACACACATCTACCATACATGGGTCCGCCTCTGTCCCCAACACATGGTCCCAGTCTCTGCTATTGACATATTTATGACTATTGACATTAAAATAATTCATGTTGCTTTTCCCAACCGGAGAGAAAAGAGTAGGGGGTGAGGGAGATGGGGGTGTGTAGTGTATGCGTGTGGTGACGTGTTAGACGAGAAGATAAACTCCGTATGTGTGTATCTTGCAAATATCCAAGGTAAAGCGTTATTAGTGTTGGTAAACTGAATGATTCATTGAAATGAGCACCATAAAGTTTAAAAATATCCCAAATGTCGAAAATGGCTTCAAATTTATCCTAGAATCTGGTACAGTATATGGTACTATAATACGTAGAAAAATGAAAGAGTTGCTAAGAAACACGAACATTCTTAGTTTCCATGGCTGCAGTTCCAAGAGCTGCGAGGATTGACTATCAAAACAAGGTAAAGAATAAGAAATCAGAGATGTTCCGACATTCGATGCTTTGATTAAAAGCGCTGCTTTCCATTATCTCTATAACTCGACATCCTTAAAAGGATGTATAAACCACTTTACAGCATCAAATCTCTTAACCTAACTCTAAGAAATTCGCGTCATTTAACAAACATTTACTGACAACATTCGAATGACAAGGTGAAAACTCTTCCGACCAAGCGAACCGCCGAAAACCTTCGCCTTCCAACCTTTACCTAGCAACCACTTGCTCCGCTGCATCCTTTCCTTGTAAAATGCCATTGATCTTCTAGTGTAACTTGACTTGCCACTTGTCGACGGATCAATCAGAGCATCTGCAAGTTCATCGGCTCATGTTACGCTTCTACTTCCCTCTTTCATAAAAAAATGCTTAAATAATTTTTTTCTGAGAAAATATTTAAATTAAGAAATTTGGATGAGAATAAAAGCCTTTAAGCAACAAAATCAATAACAAAAATGTTTACTAGTAATGGCGGAAATCAAGCTGCTTTTTAATTTTGTCATTATTGGAAATATTGTAATAATACTGTTATTTTATAACATTGTTACAACGTTTAATAGAGTTAATAAATATTGAAACAGTGTTGAATGACAAATTCGTGAAAATTCCCTTTCTATAAATAAATTTTAATAAAACCAGAGACTGGGGTTAAAAAAAAAAATCCCTGCATACAAACACACCTCACCGACAATGGATGGGACTTCTCGACGGAAATAACACTGTTGACATAATTTTATCTTCCTCAGGTGTCCTTATCTGAAAACACGGTTACTTGAGTAATGACAAGCACAAAGACTTTTCACTCAAAGCTCTCTCTTTTGCTTTTCCATGCCATTTTTTTCTCTAAAAGTCTATTTCTCTGCCTTTTCCCTCAGAGGAACATCTCACCGGATGAGTGGGAGGATGTGGGGAGAGATCCCCATAAGTAACAGGGGACATTACTATGTGTTAAATCACCTCCCAGCATCATACGTCATTGGAAACAGTTGACTAGGAGCCCATGCGTCATTGTGACACAGTGGTGACACACAACTGGTCGCTTAAACCTGTCGGCGCTCAGGCAAAAACGAGGCTCTTTCTGTCCCAAGAAAGATGCACAGCTTCCTTCCAACACGCCTCGAATCTATCATGCCAACACACACAAGGTTTCCGCATCTTCAGCAACAAGCCTCAAAAAAAGCATGTGTCATATATAAAGACAAGATGAGAAGAAATATAGTCAAAGTTTATCACAATCCAGGCTGATTTTCGGGTATAGAGGGACGGAAAAGAAAAAAAATGGAAAACTACAAGACGGATTACAGCTAGAAGAGTGTCAAAAAAATTTTCCAATTTTTTTTTATGTGCAATGAATTTATTTTAGATTCATGTGAATCAACTTGGTTTTATCACACATATACACTCTCAAAAAAAAAATTTAGATATGTATACAAGACAGATGTGTCATTTCTCGAAATTTATATTTATAATAAATTACCACTATTTATAACCCATCAAGTGGCACCCAAGGTTGATTACAAGAATCATAAAAATACTCGAGTAGATTTTTCAACTTGTTAACAAGTTAAACTAATATTTTTTTTTATATCAAAATGTTTTGTCGCTTTATTATTATATTATTATTATAAGTCTCGTTTATGATTGATACAGTGCGTGGTAATTATTATTCACAAGTCTACGGCTATGTAATTACGATCCTAATTGATTTCGTTAAAACGAGAGTGTATCAGAATCTCATTACACAAACAATAATTACCATTAAAAAAAAGCCACTAAGGCCCAACCCTACGAAAATGTAGTATGACAAATTTATGAATCAATATTCCAACTTTTGTTTTGTTTTCCTCCAGGCGTTTACTAACATTTTTTTCCCCTCTTAAATTCCGCAGCAAAAAAGAAGCAAAGATCTGGCGGAAGAAAAAAATGGTGAACTTGTTTCAAGCAGATTACCAAAGATCATGGACCTTAGGATCTCAGGAGCGTGACTCAATAAAAAATGATTACTTAGCAATCAAATTGTCTTTGCTGCGTTTTAATAGCTACTGATTCAATCTTTTTCTGAAATTTAAATTTTTACGGGAAAAAATAAAAATAGAAAAATGTAGTAATAAAGCATTAAATGCTTAAATAGATTCAAATTAGACTTTAATTCTTTTGTTTTTGTTTTTACTTGTTTAAAGTAAAGGAAACAAAATTCTACCTCTGGTATTACCTTGAACGTAACTCCAGTAGTTGGTGACATTAATTATGTGACCTTAAGAAAGAATTTTTTTATGATTGCGCAAAATATTTAAAGGGATGTTCGGTGAGTTGCATCAGGTTTATAGCGTACAAAAGGATAGAATTCAGCTATTTCATGATTAACTAGTGCATTAGCATAATAAAGAAATGAAAACGACAAAAAAAAGTGCTTAATTTCCAGTCCGAGAGGTTTTCCTGATTAATGGTGAGAAACTAATTTTATATTTCCTATTTCCGGGATATCGAATAATTATATTTTTTCTTTTCATTTTTGAGAAGTAAAAATCAAAATTCCACATTATTTCTTTCAAAAAAATTTAAAAAATTTAAAACCACCGCATCTTTTATTCAATTCATTTTTTGAACTCAAGATTTGACCAACTGCAGCAAACACTTAACCATAACCTTCAAAACCAACTTTCCCTACAGTGATGCTAAATCACGCGTGCAATACCCCCAGACTCAGAAAAAAGAAAGAAAGAAGAAAAAAAATTTGAACCCATTTACCACTGCCGCTTCTTCCCTACCCATCATCATCATCTAGCTGTTGTCATAGCAACATCATCATCCATACCTGCAGTAGAGTGACTCATGGGCAATCACACATCACAAACAGATGAGACGCAGAGGAGAGACAAGCAACTCAAAGCAGGCAGCATCCTCCTCAATATTAAATCTGAATCCGCAGAATCTCCATTTGTTATCTCCACGTGCAACTTTGGAATCTCAGTGATGTGAAGAAATTACCAAGAGGGGATTTTCACTTACATCGCAGGTCATCAACAAAACGCATGTTCTCACGTCCAAACAATTAGATAACATGGCAGTTAAGCCAGGGTTACTTACCTAAGGAAAAAGAAACAAAAGAAAATTATTATTAGTGTTGATTAAAATATAAACACGCAATCGTACATCTCAATATGAATAAAACTCACGAGAGAAAAATGACTTAAGGAAGTTTGTCGGGCTACACACAACCTTGAGTCGCGTTTTTTTCTCTTTTCAATTTTACTTTTAATCTACTCAAGGTGTTGTCTTATCAAAAGTTTGCACTTTTCTTTTCAGCGAAACCCTTGTTCGAGCCACGCCTAGTAGGAAAAGTTTTGTTTCATTTTAATGCAAATGATGTTCCTTTTTTCCCCTTTTATATTAGTAATATATGTGTTTATTTTTCTTTTAATTTCCTTCTCGACCAAATGAAGAATAATTTTTTCTTGCACACCCCACCTCGAAAAAAGTTTTAATATGAAAATCCAACGCATTTGAGAGAAAGTCATTAAAAAGCACACTCTAACCGTAATTTTTTTAACCCATATTTTTATCTTTTTATTTCTTGCTAACACTCACTTCAATTCAATGCACAAATAAAATAATTGCTTAACATTTTACCTAAGAAATTAAATAGTTTCATCCTAAAATGAGAAAAAGTTTTTTTTTCCTTCTTCTTTTAAAATCCAACTCAGCACTTAATTACGCTACACTCCTCATTTGACTTTTTTAAGTTTTTTAATTTACACAAAAAAATGATCAATGTCTTTCCATATTGAAACCCCGGAGATTTTGACCTCAATTTGTGCCATCTGTACAACTCCAGCTCGACACTGCACTGTATTTTTATCATCACCTGCGCTATGATGATTTTCGTTATGAGTCACAGCTGGGAAATTTAGACACAGGGATAACTTTGACTCAAATCTGCCTCATATATCAATCGAGATGGGTCAGTCAGTTTAAACAGAGGGCGTTATTTTAAAATTACAAAAAAAAAAATACTAAAAAAAAAAAAATTTTACAACTTTTTCCTTATACAGTTGTAAAACTAATCAGACAATAAATAACCCGCCTTGTACTGTACATCAATAACAACCAACATAAACATAACTTGAAAAAAATACCGCTTTAAAAGATTTGTGACATTAACAACTTCCTTCATTTTTAACCCATAAATCCAGTATTTATTTCCATTAAACAGTACTTTCACCTAAAAACCGCAAACTCGAAATTCCATTGTCTATTGTTCCTGTTTTATATATCAAAAATAAATTCTACTCAGGCGAAAAAACGAGAAATTTTCAGGTTTTTATTTTATTGCTTTAGTTAAAAAATAAAAAACGTTTCAATAATAAATAATCATTATAACGAGTTACGAGAGGAAAAAAAATGAAAATAAACCAAAAAGGGGAAAAAATATTCACCAAAGTGTACGACACGAAAACCAGAGAGACAGGAATTTCTAAAAGGGAGAGAGAGAGAGAGAGAGAGAGAGAGAGAGAGAGAGAAAAAAGATAGGAATAAGGAGCGGAGAGGGTGGATTTTGTATACGTCAAGCTATGGAATTCTGTCCTTGTCATTATTAGTGCATGAAATCATAAAATATGAGATTAGCTCCCCATAATTTCGAGGGGAACGTAGTTCTCATTAAAATGGAACCGGCGGGAGAAAAAGAAAGAAAAAAAAAAAGCGAAACCCGGACGACTGGTCCCTTGCCGTGTTATCAGTCATTATACCTCTTCCATTCGCACAAGCGCCGAAGCGGCTCCTGTCACTCATAAATCGTGTGGCGGCAAAACTCGAATGGCCACCCCCTCCCAGACGCAGACCGAAAATCCAGCCATGAAAAATCCCTCGTATTTCATGACTCCAGTCTGTCATTCCGTCTATCATTACAAGCCAGGGTGCTAGCAGCAGACCAAAACTGCAGTGTCTCACGAAATAAAAACCAAAAACTCTCGGCTCTTCCCAGTCGTTCTCTCGCTCCTTCCTCCCATTCCATCGAATGACCAGCCCCCCGTTTTCGGCTCGCGCGAGCACATTTTCCGTGAAAAGTGACGTCATGTGCAATTTATGCGCAATTTAATGACACCTTCAACATTATCGCTTTATTAACACGAGTTGTAGGCTTAGCGCAGACAATCACCTGAGCTGTTAGGCGAATTGGACAGCATTTCAACCACCATCAAGCACACGGTCGGAACGGGGGAGGTGCAGTCGGTTGACGTGACCCCGCGCGACCCCTTGGCCTCGGCCACTAGCCAGGTTAATATGCCAACTTTGGTTTGGCGTTGCGAGCCTCCCACTCTTGTTGTTCGCTGCTAATTGCATAATGGCCCATCACATTGCCATCACGAGTGGACTTTCCCTCGGCCGTAGACACCCGGCACTCGGCTCCCTCTTTCGCCGTACTCTCGCCTCCCTTCGCACCCAATGTTGGGTTAGTTTGCGAAATTAGTCGCAGGCTCATTGGTTCGGCGCCAAGTCGTACACACAACTAGATTGTTCCATTTGTTCCAATTTAAAATAATCGTGGTCGGGACAGTTATGGGCGCCAGCTACAGCCGTTAAACTGGAGGAAGGAGAGAGGAAAAGTGTCGCCCTGAGGTAATCTGCGCCCTCTAGCGGCGAGGATTTGCTCTTCATCCCGAGGCTGCATCATTATCCATTCAACAAATGTTCAACCCGACTCTTAATCCACATAATGAGCTCCTTCACAGTGACGAACGCGCCCTCGTCCCCTTTCTCTCCAGCCCTCCACCCCCTACACCGTCGGTGATGCGGGGGTGCAAGATGCGACACCTCCACTGAAATACGACGCAATTGCAACGCGAAATGCATATGTACAAGGGATCAAAAGACGTGTGTCACAGTTCACAAGTCGTTCAACATTATCAACTTTGCAATAACCCTAACCACCAACACAAAACTTAAAATCAGCCCTTTAAATGATTATTAACGTGATGAAATATTCAAAGGAAACAGGGGGAAAAAAAACAACATTCAGCTGTTTTAAGATTTTTACTGCTGCTACAAACCGTGCAACATGCATGATGGGTGATTTTCTTGTCAAAATCAAACAAAAGTCCAAACCCTTGAAAGTTGAAACATATAAAATTTATGCACCTGTCTTTACATTGCTAGGAGGAGTCAACATTGATGACAGTTGCTGCATTTTTTCCAGCGTTTCAACCCTTCAATTGAGAATGAAATTTCTTTCTTTCATGTTTTCATATTTTTCTTTTTTTATTTATTTTTTCAGAAAAAAAATAATTTTTTTTTCCTTTCATTTATTTTGAAACTGTTTTTCCCTCTTCTTTCCAACAACATGATTGAAAGCACGCAATCTTTGGGCCTCTGTAATTACTGCGTCCAAATCGTGAGTGTCCTTGATGATGTGACACCGTGGGATGGATTTATGATTTTATTTATTGATGAAATTCATTGGAGTTAGCCAAGGGGCCTTGGCCGGGCGTGGAGTTGCTGCCAATTATCCACGTTTCCCACCACCAGATGCAAAGAGCAAAAGGCCAAAAACACTTGACTGACGACAGACACCAACAGCCTTTGCTTTCAATCACTAAAATATTCCATCCAATTTAAGAGTCGAATCATAAATCTAAAGCATTTCCTCCTCCTATTTTTCATCTTTTTTCCCTCCTTCACTCCCCACTCTCCTTTCAACGGTCTCTACGTGCGTCACACCCAGAACTTAAAGTGAAAATCTATTTTAAATAAAATTAAGCGCAATACAAATTTCTCTCACACCTCATATAAAAATTCGACAAAAAAAAGTACAGGCTGACCTCGCCACACACCGCCTCAAACTCCCCCTCGAATTCTTAATGTCATTAAAATGACAACACCGTAACTACGCAGCTAACCTGTTGCATATGAACGGAATCTGTCACAAGGACGATCCCTTTTGGGATTCGCTTCTATCAACACTTCCAATCCCAGCACTTTATCGCTTCGTGGACGTCCAAACACAACAATCTTCTGCCCCTCTGGGGACCCCTGGCATCGAATGAGGACATGTCTCGAATCAGCCAATCGGCACCGCCCAGATTTGGGAATTAAACCCCTTTATTACATCATCGATAATTAGCCGTGATCCGCCAAAATAAAGCCGGCGACGTGTCGTGTGCTCGTCCTCGACCAAACTTTGTCACGTGATTCGTTTCTTTCCGGGTGGCATGCGCTTGACAGGGCTGATGCCCTTGCCGCCGGCCCACGGTTCCCCTGCGGCGTCCGCCGGTCATGCATGTATTCACGAGGTGCGCGCGCCCCCGCGTGGCCGCCAAGTGATTGGTCACCGCTGTCAGTCACCGCGGCAACTACGACACATTTTCATGGAATTACATTTCCGGCCGCCTACATCATGCCGTACTACCCCCTCAGGCTGTTGCCTGTCAAATTCCGACCTGAGAACGTTAAACCAAAAAAATAAAAAATAAAAAACAAAATAAATAAATTCCTGTATTAAAAATATATTAAAAACAACAACGGTAATGAGAATTTATTATCGTCATCGGTGGCCATTTCCATCTTCTTCCCCCTTAAATGCGATAATCGCCGCGTCCCATTGCGGCTGCAAGCGTTGACAGCTTGTCTGCAAAGGCTACTGGGCCGTGGACAGTGGTGAGAAACCACCGATCGCCTCAGCTACAGCTTATTAGCCCGTCAGCGTGTCTCTCCGCTGGTCAGCCGTGCATTTGCCTCCTCCCACTCGGACGAGCTACGGCCGAATTTACTCATCACGTGACGTCGCGTTAAACACCCACTCAAATAGCCTTATCGAGCCGCACACAGAAGGAGAGAGAAAAAAAAGGGAAAAACATGCTGACTAAACACTACTCCATGCATCCTAATCTGTCACAAAGTTGAGACGCGCATGACATGACAAAGGTGGCTTTCAATTTCTGCTCAGTCATTAAATCTCCATCTTCTGCCATGACCGAAAACCGACAAAGAAAAATAACTCACTCCATGCCGCGCCGAAAAGTCACAAACTGGTTCGATACGCCGGCGTTCCGCATTCCGTCGCCAGTTGGCGCTACGACGCGGCTCCGGACGGCACTTTTCAAACTTGCACTTCCGAGTGAAATTGTCGACAATGGCTCAAAAGCGGGGCATAGATCAACTTACACTCAATTTTTAGCACCAGATGTCCCCAACACTGCAATTACAAAGTGTCCCCGGTGCGCCTGCGATCGCTCCCCTCGGGGATAAATCATGCGTGTGTCTTCGGCCACCCATAGCATGGAGGAAAAAGAGAAACGAAGGCCGTGAATCTTTCCCCACACCTCCGAGTCGAGAAAGAGACGCCACACAAACACAAGAATTACCCCTTGGGGATAAGTCGGCCACAAGCGGCAGCAACTGCTCCTGCTTTTGGCCCCTTAATGAAATATGGGCTGGGCGGGACGTTGCTTATGATTTATTCACCGACAACTCAAGCAAACACATCAAACTTCACTCCAGGTGCCCACTCTAAATCAGGCTATACGGATCAATTACAAGTAATCATTTTCAAGGGTATTTTTTTCCCTCCTTCTTCTTCTTTTAGAAGAAAAATATTACCCAAGACGGAAATTCCCGTCATATTTTCACACGCTTGCTTTCTAACAGAAATTGACCACTGTCCACAATAGCCGAATGCCCAACCTCCGACAGGTGAAACGATTTTAGAGAATGTTTTACGAGCCAGACATGACCATAATTCACCTCGGTCGACTTGCACAATATCCTTTTTGTTCACTTAAAAACTCCCCAAAACTGACCTGTTAGCATCTGTTGTCCGGTTACTATTCACAACTCACAAATTCATCACTATACATCTGCCCACCGCTCAAGGCTGAGATTTATGGTCACCACACTAATCAAAAGTTATTTGCACACACCACGCCCACGTTTCCTGCTTCAACACCTGGTCGAAAAAATCTTGACCAGTGGTCAGCGAATGAAAAAAAAATCCTATTCTACCGGAAATGTTGGTAAACTTCCCTGCAATGACTGCCTTTAAAAATATCTCGCGGATTAAAGTGTTAATCGAATTGAAAGGGTGCATGACCCTAAAAGCCACGCATCACGCCATCGCAAGCACTCACCTGAGTCTGTTTGGCATCAGAGAAGAATACTTTTACGACACAGGTAGAAATTTTTACGACACGACGCCAACCACGCAACGATGACATTGAACACAAAACAAGCGAAAACCAGTAAAGTATAAAAAAAAATAAAAATAAAATAGAAATCCAGGTGCATCGTCCCGTCGCAAAGCACCAACAAACTCCCTTAAATGCCCCATTGAGAAAAATCCACAATAAAAAAAAAGTGAAAAAATTGAAGGAACCCTTCAACATTAAGACAGACAAGCACCTCCCACCTTCTTATCCCGAGTCCCCTTGAATCGGTGCCGACAACCCCTGGCAATTACCCCCATTTAGAGCGACGGTGTGTCGGTCTGAGCCGAACCGACCACCATCTCCACACCCACTCGGCCGCGCGGGCTTTAATTATCCATCCATCAGCAGCAGCAGCAGGCAAAGCCCCCAGAGAGGGCGCCAACAAAGACGGCCATTGTAGCCTAGTCCCTCAACTATCCATCACGCGATGTTCGAGTCGCCCCATTCCCATCGTCTAAGAGAAAAGAAGAGTCATTTCGGCGCTCAATGCACACGTGCGACTATCAGCCATGAATAAAAATAATCCAAGAATAAGCACGTGCACCCACTGCCATTAGGCACGCAGTCAGGGAAGTAAACGGTTTTACTCGCCACCAGGTTGGGCTTAAATCGTCAACTTTTTTTTTTCTTTTTTTCATTTTTTTGATGGGGTGGGTGTGGGTTTTGTATATTCTGACACGTGAATCAATAACGCTAAAGAGAAAAAAATAAAATAAAATAAAATTTGTTTATTTATTTATTTAATTCTTTGGGAAAGGAAGAAATCGACTTGAATGGCACAGGCAAAGTAGAAAACGTAACTGATTAATAAAACATATACTTCATCACAGGAAATTAAATTACGTTTCATATATGTCAACCCTTCGTGTGATATTGACTCGGTGTTAATTTCTCACATATTTATTTTATCATCAACAACACGGCGCTGCTCTGCGCCGCTCACTCACACTCTACAAGTACTAGGCCCAATGACTCACTCTAGTCTCCTCCTTATTGATCAAACCAAGCGGTAGCTGTTTCTGCAGATTATGAGGGAGGATCCCGTAAGAGCTAAGGATTTTACCTCGACGGATGGCAGGGGTGTGTGCGTTTCCCACCCCATCCCCCTCCTTCTTTTCCACCACCACCACCAATCCATCTGGAATGAGGATGAGGCACGCATACGAATCGTCTGTTTACTCTCGTGGCAACTTTATTTGCAGCAGAGTTTTATGACCATTATTACCAAACGAGGGGAAAAAGGATGGGTTGAGAGCGAGAGGGAAGCTGCAATTGTACCTGCAAGCCACAAACTGAAAATCTTGCATTGGATTTACCCCGTCTTATAACTTAATCGCTTTTCACCAGACCCAATATTCAAAAAGGGGTGAATAAATAAATAAATAAGAAATTTAGAAAAATAAATGATTTTCCGAACCACAAATCGCAAAACTTGCGTCATTTTCCTCGTTATTTTACACTACTGTGATACGTGTGTAGCGGGTGATGTCTTTGCCATGACTTGCACTTTTTTTCTTTTTCTCCTTTTTTTAATATACAAAAAAAGTCATTACATGTTGACCTTAACCTGCAGCAACCTTGATAAAGACATAAACTGAGTGCTCTCTTCAAATGAGGTGGCCTATTATTTCATATCAGAGACGAAAACTGCAGAATAAATATACACAAATCCCACGAGCTTTCAACCATAAATTAAAAAGCAAGAGAAAAAAAATAATGAGAAAATATATTGAGTCCATTTTTTTATTGCCCTTTTTTTCCATCGTGAATTAAGACGAGTAGGCACAAGTTAGTCAAACAATTTTCGAGTTTGAAAAATTACTTTTGCCTTACTTTGCCCTCCCATGCCTCTGAATGAAACAACACACAAGCGAGAGAGAGAGAGAGAGAGAGAGAGGAGGAAGAGAGAGGGAAAAAAGAGAAACTTAATCCCATTGTGAATGACCACTATTTTCTCCTGCCTTGATCCAATTAGAGAAACTCATATCCAGACCAACAAAGCGCCTGCGCCATTCTTTATGGGCGCTACATGTTCAACTTTGTACAGACACTAAAACAAGGCACTAAAACCCTCGTAGAACGTACACGACGAATACCCGCAGATGAATTAATTTCCAAACTCCATTTGACAATCCAATAAGAGGAAAAAAATATGAAAAAAATATAATCAAAGCGGAAATAAACACAGAACAAACATTGTGTGAGGAAAAGCAAACTTATCAGCGTTGGAAAACAATGTTTTTATGTGTTGTGTGTGTGTGTATAATAGTCATGATATCCTCAGTGTGCGACAGATGCAAGTGTGTATGATTCATACGACTGATAGGGAAGATATGAATTATTACGAGGCTTATATCCACACACAACAGAGATGCTGCTGCCTAGGCGACCAGATGGCTACCATTAAATCGCGCCATTTGTCTTGGCGGGATCTCTATACTCCCACATTTTTTTTCCATTCCACTTTTTTTTTTTTTTTTTTTCATACTCTATATGCCTCGCTTCCTTCCCTCCTTCCGAGGTCCAAACGATTGACCTGCTGGATATTCAACATGTCTCATCACGCAATGAGGGAAGTACGAAATGAATTATGTCCTAATTTACTTTATATGCTTGGATGCAATTTGATTAATTTTTTCCCCCTTCTTTCTTTTCTCCCCGCTTTTTCCACCGAGTTAAAAGAAAAGTAAAAGAGAAAAATGGTCATAAATGGGGAATTATTCAGTGCAAAATATATATGTGTCTATAAATTAGATAGATTGGACAGCGTTTGATAATTCTGCAATACAACAAGCTCTGGAACACGTTGCGATGAGGAAAGAGCAATAGGAGACCACTCTAGCGGAAGCTGATGGAATCTTTCTTCTAGTGCGGGCACTTTCTATGTCGCGTCTTGTAAGTCATTCGTCTCAATAAATATGGCGGCTCGTTTTTTCCCCATCATATTTCAAAAGCAATGGGCTCGCCGTCAGTCGGACGGGATATTCTTCACGGCCAACCCCAAACTGTCCCGGATGACGATAAATCTACGTTAAAAATCACAGGCTTCTTTGATGCTTCTCGCTGGCGACCCTGCTTGACCACCAGCAGGGAGCCCAAAGTAATTGAAGAACTCGAAGACGGGAATCTGCTCCACCCTCGTCGCTCACAAATGAAAGGAAACAAAGTTACGGAATAACAAGATAACTTCTTGTGCAAATGAACAAGGATCTCTGTCAGGACCCCGAGATCTTTATTGCCATCAAATGATGTCATCGCATCTAAAACTCTCACCGGCCAATCAAAACACTTTTCCAAGCAGTCAGTGTTATGTACCGTGTACGAAAACACCACCGACGTCCTTGGCATGCTATTATTGTGTATTCGACAACTCGACTTTTATGTAATCAGTAATCACTATGACAACTTACAAAACAACTTGGTATTTTGATAAACACGAGCAAATTATACATTAAAGTCCTTATATGCACACTTGGTAAATTCAAATTTTTTTTTAATAATAACTAAATATTTTATGACTTGCATTACTCATAAATTTATTCAATCGTTATATTTGAATGCAATACATTTCAGGCTTTAAGATACTTATATTTTATTCATGCGAGACATACCGCCCAGTTATATCTTTTTTTAATTTGAAAAAAAAAATTATAAAAATCAATTACCGTGGTAAAATTAATGTATTTCTACTTCATTTCGTTGCATTGTTATATCTCGGGTCAGGGTTAAATCAAAAAAAGTAAAGTATAAAAAAAAAATAAAAATAAAAAAGTAGTTAAATCCGTCTTAATACTGTATATCGAAAATGTGAATGTAACTCATCGTGGTTTCCAAACCATCATCTGAAGCCGTCAAAAGCAGCAGACAAAGTCTACACAGAAAACGGGGGTGAATATCGACAAATACTTCCAGTGTTTGTTTGCCGGATAGATAGAAGATACCGTACTTCAATTTGACGACGAAGATTGACTTCATCTTTAAGAATTATTTACAAACAAATATCTTTTAATCTCCTTAATTCCACAGCCACCCATAAAAAAATAAAAATAAAAATCAATAAATAACTAAATAATAACTGAATAAATAAAATAAATAAATAAATAAATAAATAAAATAAAAACCTTACCCATAAAAACTGTATGTTTTTTTTTTTTTTGTGTGTTTTTTTTTTTAAAAGTTACTACATTTAAAAATAAAAAAACACAAAACTGGGGGGAAAAAATAAGAGAAAAAAATCCAAAAATTATGCAGTAAGTTTTTCGCTCTGCGGAGCATGTGCTGTGGGCAGTCAATAGTAGCACAAGCTTTTCTTCAGGTCGGCTAAACGGGTTGCATTATATGGTGCAATTGGTCAAGAGAGAGCAATCCCTTGTTGCATGATTTGTGGAACACCATTGATTGAAACGCTCGCCCGGCCATCGCTAGGAAATAGTGATACGTTGGACACGTTTCCCGTTTTTATCTCGCAGCACATAGCTTTAAAAACCCCTCCCTTCACCCCGCGTGTAACGGGGCCGTTTCAGAGGCATTCCATCAAAATTTGCCATGGCAGGCCGAGTGGGGGTATTTTTCTTGACCGGGTCATAACCGCCTTCACCTGCCCCCACTATACCAAAACTCACTCAACCCTTTAACACCCAAATCCCAACGTCCAATCGAAAAATTCGACCCAACCGTGCCTCACTTCCGCCAATCCACTACAATTCCCTCCGTGTAACGACACCTTAAAAACCCATTCGCCGCCCGTAAAAAGCTGCTCGACTTCGGCGTAGCGAGGTCCGAACCGCCAATACAAGAAGGCATAATAACTAACCGGTGGCCACCAAACGGTGGTTGGTGGCCATAACTTTTCCTTTACAACGGGCATACGTTTGACTAGCAAGTGTTTTTTCCTCCCTGCTCCGATCGGGGGCTATACATCGCTTTACAAGGAGGATGAGAGAAAGAGAGGAGCGCGTGAGCTTGGGAGAGATAGAATCCGATGGTTAGGTCATAAATACCTCACCAGTGGACACTAACGCCGGGTCGCTTCTGTCAAGCAGGGGGTGGGAGTGCGGGGAAACGTATCGTAGCTTGTACCCATTTGCCATGATACATATTTTATCGTCAAGCGACAGCATACGTGCGCCACGACTTGCACTGACTTGAGGAGTTCGAGGAGGGGAAAAAAGGAATTGATTGAGGAAGGATTTGCAGGAAGCTCAGAGGAGAACCAAAAAAGTTATATATCTATACACATGAAGAAAAAAAATGTTTCGCGTCACGAGAGATCAAAAGACGTGATTAACTCGCTCAGAAAGAGGATCAAGTGAGAGGAATAAAACACGTATTTTAATACTTTTCTCGGTTAAGAAATCCGTCCGAGCTGACCTGTGTGGGGTGACAGGTAAATTTGGCAGGTGTAGGTGTTGGATTTGAAAAAGCTCGTTGCAAAGAGTTTTTTTTCTTTTCTTTTTATTTTTTTAAAAAGTATACTGAAAAAAAAAGAAAGTAGAAAGTGTAGGAGCTTCCAGGGCCTCATAACTTTGATGTGAAATGGTTGAGCTGTAAAAATTCCCGGGATACCGTAAAAAAATATCCATCTTGGAAATCTAGCTAGCAATTGAAGTAAATTATAAGAAACAAGTGACAAGGCGCCCTTTTTACACAGCCACTCACCCCGCAGGAATGAAAGTGTTTTCAATAGGAGTGACTGGCGCCCACATCGAGCTGTGCCTCGACGCAGTGACGTCATGATGAATTGGACGAGCATGACTAAAACTGATTAAGCGCAATCATAAATCATCAAAGTCAGAACTGCCAAGGCCAATCCATCAAAAACGAGTTATAACACACCCACATTAAGAGTCATAAAAAGAGAAAAATCTCCTCCTGCACCGCACTTCTAATGTAGGCAAATAAATGTCAGTTTCGTTTTCAATAAAATATTGCCAAAACATATTTTATAGATGACACTTAAAATTTTCTTATTGCGCATTAAAATAAATTCTCTCCTTAGTATATATCTTACTATTTTCAAGTAAAGAAAATTTTTTTTTTGTTTAAAAATGTTTATGTTGATGATGGGGAGTTGTAGCTTTAAGGCGCAATTATCTGCTATGAAGATTCATCAAGAGTGAAGAATAAATAAATTGATAAATAAGTCGCAAAGACAAATCGATGCCTGGGAAGGGGATGTTATTAATTATGCTTCCACTGTCCTCACACTAAGCCACCAGAGATTAGCAAATCATCCACCCACACTCACGCTGTACAACACAGTGCAGCTCCCTCGTCTACTGTCAAGGAAGAGTTTAAGAAAAGCAAGGGCAAAACGGTCTCTAATCCTCTATTTATGAGAAAAACATGAGCCACTGACGAAGTTGGGATTAGCCTAAGTGACTACAAAACGCTCCCAAAATGGATCCCTAATGAAAGTATTAAAACAGTCATAAAAAATTAATGCAATATGGTAAAAAGATGAAAAAAGAGCAAATGAATAATCAATATAAAGATAACACTCCTCTTAATATAAACAAATTAATTTTTTCAAGTTAGAAAAATTATTTTTTCATAAATTCTATTCGAACAGGTTACATTTTGCAATTATTCAGTAAATATTAATATTTAGTCTATTTCCGCTGTTTAAATTGATGTATTTCAGCTCAGAAACGAGTTTCAACATGCTAATCTTACTTTTTTTTCAAAAAAAAAAATTAAATCGGTTATTCCAGTTCACGCATGCTAGGCCGTAATTAAATAAAATTTATTAAACGTACGTTTGCATTCTGAGCTTACAATTTACTCGCGTATATAATATCAGCTTAGCGTACATCCTTGATAGTTTGCATAAAACCATCCCTTAATACCCTTGGAAAAAAAAAGAACAAGTTACATAACATCTTCAACTGCAATTTTACTTCTTTAATACTCCACACATAGTAACCCGAAATTTCTTTTATGACTTTTCCACGACTAATTCAATATGGCAACTTGAACTTCAGGTAGTGAAAATCTCCGCATTAACTCCATAAAATCCGCCTTTGTTCGAGTCGAACAAATATTTAAATTCACTTATCAGATTGTGTTTAGCGATTTCGCAATGAAAATCCACTCGAAAATGAGCAATAAAGTGCCAAATGTGGAAACTTTTACAACCTTCATCCGTGAAAAGCCATTCCTTGCAATCCAAACCTGCATTAACCCATACCGAAATATAAATTCACCAGTAAATGTTATTGCAGCCAAGTAAAAAAGACAGGTGAGTTGCAAAAGACAAGTAAGCCATCCGAATTACTGCTTTAGTATAGTTTGTGCAGCTCACGCCAGAACTAAGCGTGTAATTGAGTAATAAACTTCCATTTACCGTGACAAGTGACGTCATCATTCTCAGCATTCACTTACAAATTCCCAAACACTCAATAAAAATTGATAAATAAATAAAAAAAAAAAAATAGTTTTTACACAATTGCTTACCCTTGAATTCGGTTTCCGAATCACCTGTTGCGTATCCCTTTTTCTCTTTAAAACGGCAAAACAACTTTCTAACTTAATTACAGCAACCTTGGAAAATAATCCTTATCGAATGAGAAAAGAGAAAGGTAAAGCAAAGATATAAAACGACTAATTATAAGTTGTATTTGAACTGGACCAATTACGTGTGATGTACACGATACGAGCAACGTGCGATTATTTTTCGTCTTTCTCTGCTCCCAAGTTCACTCGCCTCTTCATAGCACATTAGTTCCTATCTAGTGCCTATCCTAGAGGAAAGAGAACATCATCACAGAGCTTCATTGCCGACTTGATAATACGTCTTAGCACATCACTTTTTCTCATATCACTCAAATAGGGCCAATTTTTGCGAGAACAAAAGAGAATCACTAACATCACATCAGTGACATTCGGCCACAGTTACTTCGTCTTCCTGTTTACCTTCCCCATTTTTATCATCGTTTTCTCATTTCAGCTGCGTGATTTTTCGCGAGATAATTTTTCTTCTAACATCCGATTATAATGCTAAATTTTAAATTTTTTAAAATATTTTTTTTATGTTAAAAAAAATGTTTATTATAAACCTCGCGTTTTTATGTTGTTTTCCAACATATATTTATCTCACAGGGCCACTAACATACTAATCTCAACCATTAAATCATTGAGTCGAGAGGTTACGTCGGCCATTTTGAATAACTCGTGAGATAATCAGTCAAAATTTTTGACTGTTTGTTTATTTAATCTCATAAGCAAAATTTGACTGGGAAAAAATTTCCCCCAAAAATCAGTTTAATTATGCAAACTTTATTACGTAGCATTAAATTTTATCGATAACATTCGTCGCTGTGTGTGAGCATTTTAAGCAACAACCAGGATTTAGCGTTTGGTTGTTGAATTTGGAGATAAATAATGGAGAATCTCATTAGTTATTCAACACAGTCGAAAAACTAGTGTTTTAAACGAGGAATTCCCGTCGGTCTAATTGTAGTTAATCACGAAATATTCACTGCACAAGTGTGATAGAAAAATGCAGCGAACAAAATGAATAAAACATTTTTTTTTCCTTTTTTTTATTTTGGTAACTAGAGCCAAAATATGGGTCTAGATTTTAATCCCCGCAAGCAAGTACCGGTACATGATGCGAGATTTTAATAAATACTTGATCAAAATCTAATTCTTTGTCGCAGAGTCAGTCTGCAAGAGATCAAAGCTTTCCATTAGCACAAACAGCAGTCTGTGACAAAGGACAGACAGGGGGATGGATTGGAGAGAGATAGAAGTCCAAATAGCGCGGTTATTGGGCTCATGTGGGTGAGTGACATCACCGACAAGTGCACCTGACGCTGTCTACGAAAAGAAACCCCCTCATCGCTTCCATCCCCCTTCCCACATTTTGCCGCTGACACAAAGTTAACAGGCCGCCATACCGCACACACACGCGTCATATCGAACAGAACGAACGAATGAACGAATGAACGAAAGAACGAAATGATGCGACGAAAGACGTCTGACTTTGTACCCGACCACCTCTTTGCACGACCTGCTGTACCGATTTCCCCCTTCATGAATATGATTCTATTTCCATGTTTTGAATAAAAGATTCGCAAAAGTTAACTCGCCAAATTGCAGCCGAATTTCGTCTGAAATGTTTCGCATGAATTTGATTTGCACCAATTTCAATTTCAACTAATTGTCTATTAATAGCTGCCATTTTTCCCCTCCCTCATTCTTATGTACAAGTCTTTTAATTCTGTCATACGAGAAGTGAAATTCAATTAAGCAGCGAGGGAAAGGAAAGTCAGAATGGAAGTATCGACCAAAAAGGGCCAAGCCGAGCGGAAAAAACTACAATCGCGAGCTAGCGGCCATTTTAAATGTTTATTTATCGTGATTGGCCCCTTCCGCGTCACGTGAGTGTATTAATTCCAGCACGCGAATCGATTACGGTAATTTTATACCGTATAAATAAGTAAATAAGCTACAAAAAAAAAGAAAAAAAAATTAAAACCCGACAAAATGTTTTAAAACGCATTTTCAGATACATAAAAACTGTCGTTTCGTAATGGAGTGCAGCCATAACATAAACAAGAAGACGGTTTTTGAATTTTAATTTCGTTGAAAAATATTTTTTTCGGGGATTAAAAATCGCGTTTAAAACAAAAAGAGGAAAAGGCCGAGTTTTATTTTGAATTGAAACGATTAAAGTACAAAATTATATAGCCGTTATTGAAGTAACATTCTCTAAACATTGTCACTGAGCGAGTTAGGGAGAGAGAGTTTGAAGGTTGTAGAGTAAGCTCCACTGATTTCAGTCGTAAAAACTTTTACAACCCAAGAGAAATAACGGGTTCCACTGTGGTAAAGCTTCGTCATTACGGAGAGAAAGGGGAACGGCGAAAGAGAGGGCGGGCTCGAGCGTTCTTTGTTCGGGTTGGGGTAAGTAGGAGGACACTTAAGAGGCATTACACATCATTATGCCTCAATTATAGGCGTGTTAATTACCCCACAGACTCAGTAAAAGGAGGGCACTTTTTCTACAAATATGGCGAATCAATAGGCACGCCCCCGTCCCCTATGACTATGTGAGTGAGGGAAGTGGAGGGCGGTTGTAAGAGGAGGGAAAAAAAGGTAAAAGGTGCTTCACCGTTTTTAATTAATTGGAAACCCTGGTTTTAGCTTTAAAAGCAAACAGTGGGAGGTTTAATTGGGTTTACGCTGCTCAGTTAATGGATCACCCATCTCAAATGGGAAGAAGAAGACGATGGGATGAGTGTGTGGGAGAGGGAAATTTTTATGAGAAAAATGAGAGGTGTAATAAAATACGGATCTGGTTTGAATTTGATATATAAAAAAAAGTTAAAAAAAAAAAAAAAAAAAAAAAACTGGATATTTTTTTTTTTTTTTTTTTTTGGAACAATTTTTTTTTTCTGATGGGTTTCTGATTTCTGATATTGAAATAAATTAAAATTTTAAGATTTCGTTCGACTCAAAGATTTTTTTTTTCAATAAGATAAAAAAAAAAAAAACTACATGCATGCCAGCTTACAAATGTACAGGGGAGAAAACAACCTAAAAAGTAGACCTAATAGATTACATATAAAAAAAATTCAGGAAACAGCAAACTGCTACTCACACACGGAACCCATTTACAGTAAGTAGCTCGCGAGATATTTATTTTCTTTTCAATGGGTTACAATTAAGCAGATGCAAAGAAGTGGGAACGTGAATGAAAAATAAAAAAAAAATAATGATTGACATCACTCACTCAACTCCCTCGCACATTGTAAAAATTCTAAAAATTCCTTCACCTAAAGAAAAAAATAAAACCTAATGCAGCATTTCCCGTGTAAGAATAGTGGAAGCTGCGTGCTTCGCTTCGCTACCATCTGATGGGTTGTGGCCGTCTAGTGCCAGAAGCAGAAAGCTCGTGACATTCGTTTCACAAGCAACTGGCGCGGGCCGTCACTTTGGGGCATGCGAGGAAAGACCTTAGTCTTGACAGGCGCGTCAGACTTCATCCACGACCTTCCCTGAACAAGACTCTTTCCTCTTATCAAACCAACTAGCAACACAAGCCGCAAGATTGAGGCCGAGTCCAGTGGACAAGTGAACACACGTCTCTGACACGCTGACCATCATCCGTGACCTCGTGCGAAAAGACGACCTTCCATTATAACCAAATAATAAATCACCCCTTCCCTCCCCCAATAAAAAAACGAATAGCTAAAATCAACCGAATTAAAAATTGTGCAATAAAATAAGCAAAGGGCCTTGAATGAGAAAAGGAAAAAAAATTAAATGTTATTTTGGCTCATTGCAGCGCATAACTGGTGTTTAGAAACGCTTTTCCTGCAATTGGCAGTCGCGTGACAGACAAGTATGGCAGGCACCATGTTGGGGGTCTGATTGTCGGCATCACAAGTTTTCTTGTAACATCGCTCGAAATTTACGAGCTTTCGAAAAGTGACCTCCATCCTCCTTCCCCGAAAATACCCGCGCGTGCGCAAGTGCGGGGCCCTTGTTTGGTTATGGTGAAGGCTCAGCCGTCACTGATTTATGTGTTGACAATGTCAGTCAACTGATTTACATGTTTGCTAAAATTAACGAAGAGTATAGAAGAAGCGAAATTATTTATTACATGTTATCTGCTCGCAGTCCTGCACAAATTACATGCCAACTGAAGCCATCTGGACAGCACTGAGGTGAATGTTATTCTTAGCTCGAATCCTCAAAAGAAATCTATTACAGCCAGCTGACAGACTTACATCACTCACGACTGTGTAAGGAGGACATTCGAGCCATTAATTTGAGCAATAAAACACTTTCTTTTTAGAATTTTCCTTTTTTTTTTTTTTAACGTATTTTTAAGTTTTAACCACGTTCAGCATTGGTCAAGTGCTCGTTCCAATCGAGGAATTTCGATCAATTCCTGCAAAGCGCTGAGGATGAATTACATCATTCTTCATTTGTATATGCGCAGTGCAATGGCGTCGTACTAGCGAGGGTCATTGGTAATTGTCCAATCCAGTAAGGTCGCTGTAGCAAGGATGACGAGAAAACAAGAGCTGATTGTGTTTCACAAAGCGTAATGAGTTAAATGTTTTAAATTCGTCCCGACGGCTGCTCCTCCGTTGACTGAGTGAGTGAGAACGAAGCGGAGGCCAATATCTTTAAATAGCCCTGGAGTTGGCATCATGGAAAAGACAACAAGGTGGCAGCTTCCCAGCATAAATCCTGGTGCTTTATGAATGAAAGATGTACTCGCATGCCAATGCTTATACAGAGGAAACAAAAATAAAAATTTGAAGTCAGAAAAAGTGCCACGTCAATCACAAATGCCATCTAATTCGAGGCATTTGTGTCAATCAAAAAAAAAAAATCCCTCGGTTGTATCAAAGTCAAACTCCTGATAGCCATCAGTTGTCTGACAAAATAGACAGGTAGTGAATTTTTTTTATTTTTTTTTTTTTTTACTGAAAAAGGAGGAAATTTCTATCAACGAAGTTTATTTTTCTATAAAGTTGAAGCTTGATTAATAATAAATAAATATATATGAAGTGAGTGCAATTGAGTGATTTCCAGTAGTGTTGGGTGTGTTTGTGCGGGGTGCTGATACAAACCAATTGAGCAGAATAATGGAAATCTCATGAGTGAACACCAAGGCAATTAATTAGTTGTTATTCAACGTCACTTCCATTTCCAGTTAAGAAGGAAACAGGCCTTTGATCTCGAGTGACAAAACCAAAATTCCACCTTCATTCTCGGTCGGTGTATTATTGAATAACAAAGAAATTATTTTTTCCATCGATTTTCCCTCCCAAAGTTCAACATTGCGTATTCGCCCAAAGAGCAGCCCATTGCTCACGAAATAATCCTCGGAGCTCGAACAAATGTGCACCGGGCGCAGGGTCAACATGTTTGGCATGATCACCCAATAGGAGACTACGTTACAAACTAATGCTTTTCTCTTGTAAGGCCAGTGACAAATGTGTTCTTCTCTCTGGACGCGACTCCAAATTGGACGGTGGGAGAAATAGACTTCACCCACCTCGCCTCCCACACACTTCCCAGTCACTCCCGCCAGCAAGGTTTTGCACGATCAGAGGTGCGAGGGCAAGCAAATGGCGTGAACGGCTCCGTGTTTTGTTTTCCGTCCACAGTCGTGATCCTGCTGCACCGCATGACAGTAAATGTAGGTCATCCTCCCTCGAGGATACATAGTGGCTAGCCGGACCATCAGCTGCTCAGCAACGCCTACTTTTACCGAGTGATTCACAAAAGCTGTCATTACACCGCTAACAAGCTGTCGATAACAGAATTCAACCATTCAATTTCAAATGCATAATGTTTTCTTAACTGGTCTTGTGTTAAATAACACATAAAAAATATAGAAAAAAAATTGTTTTGTTCTTTCCCGTGAGTATCAATCTCCATTAGGAGCTGTATATTTGACCATTGCGCCAGATCACGTGCGAGAGCATCGTCATCTACCCCGTGCGAAGTGGAAAATGCCCAGCACATCGAGGGAACGATCTATTCGTCACTTGATTTACTGTTTTCATATTGTGTAGTCTCCTGCAAACAAGATCAAATTTAACCAAGAACCAAACCGAGACACGCACCTAATCAACAAGCCAGGTATACCTTCACGCATGTCAGCATCTTCCACAGGTTTCATTTGAAAAATCAAAGCGCGGCGCGAAATGAAATATTTAAATGAGTAGTAAATACTCTGCAGTACATATAGGTGCTGACAGAAGGGGAATTTGGTTTTAAAAAAACACCTGTTTGAACTTGGATAAATAATTTTTTTTTTTTTAAATTGAAAAGTTTTATTATTGCCCATTAACGACAATGAATGAAAAAAAAGCAGTGTATGCGCGCGCACCTGTTGTGTCATGCATCATTCATAGCATGAGTAAAACTAATCGCGGTGAAAATACGATTGCGCCAATGGGCAAATGACACTTTGTATTAAAGTAGAGCAATTCGACATCCTATTCAAGTGCAAATGAAGACACGTCCTCAAACAACATGCCAGCAAACTAAAAGTTATATAAGAGGCCTAGGACTGAAATAAAACTGGTGACACCCATCAACTCTAAACCGCACCCATTGACACTAAGTGTCTACTAACTCAATCACAAGTGACACACGTAATTACGCACGGCGCCAGAACATCTGCCCTTACTTGGATACATCGAGTTGCCAGTCGCTTAACTCATAGACAAAATGTATATTCCACACTTATTTTAACCCCTTTATCCCACTGCCAACGTCAAGTGAGCCAAATTCCAGGCAGGCAAAAAAAGCAAAATCATAATATGCCACGAGAGGGAAAAAAATGTAAATAATGGTCGGGAGCAATTAATTGCCATCTGCCTGATGCATGTCGTCTCCATTCAAGTCAACTGTGTGCCCCATCTCCACTTCACACACTCCCTATCCCCCTGTCGTCCATTGCCTACAGTGTCCCCTGATTTATGAGATGTCCCCCGTGAGAAGAGCCAACACCCGAGGCTGCAAAGACTTATATATGCCTGATTTATTGAGGCGATTCTATGTGTCACTGTCAGGCAAACATCAAAGGCGAGCGAAGGCCAAATTTCGGAACAGGCAGCCCTTGGGAGTGTGGTGTGGTGGGGGCCAGTTAATTGCACAGATGGGCTGCAAAAGAAGAGAGGTAAAAGCGGGAGGGGAGGGGAGGAAAGGGAAGAGAAGATGAGCGTCGCTTCACTACTATCACACCCCCGAAACCAGACGCATTATGGGAGGTCATTGGTCGGGACAAAAGAACAGTCTCCCTCCCCTAGTTCAAACATCAGGACTTGTTTAGTAAACAGAGCGAGTGGAGCAAAGAAGCCCACACCAGGTAGGCACCTTATAATGATCAAAGAGGGAGGACGAGTCACCGTCCAACCCATTATTCGTGACTCCTCGTGACCACCGATGAACTCGGTGCTCTGTGTCTTTTTTCTCTCTTTCTCTCGCTCGCTCCTTCTTTTCTCATTTATTTCCCAATGTTGCTACTATTAGCTACAACAATTAAGCCGGAAATTCCTAATTCTCCACCTTATACTCCAATGAGTTTAATGTCTTGGGGGCCATTATGGACACAAGCGAGCGTTTCAGCAGGCTGCACTTTTCCACGTGGGCGTGACACCTCTTTTACCCCTGAGGAATGCTTGGTCATGGCATTGTCCACTACTGCTCTTATCAAACGCCGCCTCCCTCCCCTTGATAAAGCATCCATCGTTTCGTGACAGTCGCAAAAGGGGCACCCGTGGAACAGGTGAAACGTTCAGAGACGTTATGTGGTGGTCACTTTTCATTTTTCAAGAAAACCTTGTATCGCGACTCTTTCGCCTCGAGTCAAGTTTCGGGAGAAAATGAGTTTGAGAATTTTTTTGAGATGCTCCTCGCTGCTCCATAAGCTAATCTGTGAATATAAACATGGGAAGATTGTTTTATGTATGTGTTTACGTTTTAGAAAATTACAGTCATTTGAAAACGGAAATTCATTATAAATCCTCGTGTATCTATCCCTGATACTTCCGGTCAGAGCAAGATGCCGATTCGCACTTGACTCGCGATGACATTTGTTGATCGAAGTGCTGGCCATTGCAGATAGCAATTACTATTGCCATCGTCACTGACCACTGATCACATACAATACCGAAAGGCCGGAGGCGGGTCATTATGCCACAGCTGACCATCATCTGAATAATGACCGTGTGAGAAAGTAGTCAGTCAACGGATGTAAACTGACCTCCCCTTCGACATGCACCTTTCTGTGCAGATAGACATATTAAAAAGCAACTTGCAAAGGATGCAGGGAAAAAACATTCCCCTGCAGCCATCAGCTGCGAGCAGGTGCAGAAGGTCGCAGTTTTACAGTCGGAAAATGGAAAGAAAAGATATGAATAGAATGTATGGAAAAAAATTAAAGGTGAAATAGTTCTGTGACTAGGTTTGACGTCCTTGGCCTCATTCATTCACACTACAAATTTTTACAAGTGTTGTCAATCTGCATAAATGTCCGTGTAATGTTTTGAATCAAAGAGAGAAAAAAAATTTGGCAGAAACGCAAAATTTGATTCTTACGTAATAAATCGTGATGATAAACAAGGATTTCCTTCTTAAAGTCATCAATTTAATGTAATTTCACCTCATTTGTTAACTTCGAGAAAAATAAATCAAAATAAATACAAATAAATAAAACTTTTTTTTCTTCCAACCCTAGTGGCGAAATGACAAACTGTCATCGTGCAAGTCATAAAAATAAAAATAAAATGCAGTCAAATGGTTCGTGAAAAAAATTATAGCCACCCATCATGCACCACCTTGACAAAAAAAAATTATTTAAAAAAAAAAAAGTGATTACGGCGCTCTAGTATGTGGTACCAAAGACCCCATGCTGTTTCCCTCATACTAAGTTATCTATTTTATTACTCTTGTCTTGCTTGACAGACAGTGTACATAGTTGACTAAGCAGTGCACTTGAATTTCAATACCACTAATTTGAAAAAGTTGAAATGTAAGAAGGTGTTGTAAGTCTTGAATTATTTTCGACTTGTCTTATAAGCAGAGACGAATCTGACCGCATAAAAATTATCATGTGTACATTTCTTATAAAAACTTTCACAAGCTAGGAATGTTGTTTTTCAAATGTTAACTTCACCATCACCGTCACCCCCTTCCCTCCACCTTATCCATTTACTCCTCCTCTAAAATCTTTTACGGTCTTAAAGTTATATTAATTTTAATAACTTGTTTACATGCTTTTTTAAACCTAAAAATATGAAACAAAATTCTTTGACCAGCGGCGAATAGTAAATTATATCTCTGCAAACATTTTTTTCCTCTACTTTCAGAAGCTATTTCCTTTCATTACACTTCACTCAAGCAATTCATATGTGGATAATTATTTATAAACAAAGGAAAATGATATATGACGAGAATAAAAAAATAGAAAAATTGATTTAATGTTCAGTTTGACGCCAGGTGACACTTTTTATTTTTTTTATTTTTTTTTTAAATTTTTTTTGTTAAATTTAAATTCTTACATCACACAGAGACATCACCTAACTGTCCTCGAAATGAGGTTGAGCTGCAAAAGGTGAGGGGAAAACGTATTTAATAAAATTAAAAAAAGAAAAAAAAAAAACTCATAGCAGTAACATTAAATCAGACTTGTTAATTATACAGCTTCGAGTTTTGAGATGAATCATAAGCTCGCCAATTTTCATTTCAAATCAAAAAAACTGCTGGAAAAATCTATGATTTTATCTGACACAGCTACCAAATCATCAAACATTTACATCAATCACTTAAAAACCGGATTTAAAAGTTTTTTCTTTCAGAAATATTAGGAAAAATTCAGGTGGAAAAAAAATTAATCCAACTCTTAATAACAAGTGAGAGAGAGAAAAAAAATTGAAATTTTCTCAAAGGAGGAAGCGAAAAAATGAAAAACAAAGTTGCAATAAAGATGAAGAAATGGTGGAAATTGTATTTTACGATATCTAATAAAGATTAAACATTAAAAAGCCATGTTGAACGACGTCATGGGTGATAATTAGAAAGAAAAGTTGGAGAAGAAAACAAGCCTGGTGTGACACGCGGCTTAATGCAACATTCTAATCCTCCTTATAACTAATGCAACGTTTTATAATACAGAGCGAGAACACAATTTGCTTAATTTATGAGTGAATCGTAATTCAGACACAGCCAGAAGGACAACAAAGCTATTTATGTCAAAATGAGTTGTTGATGTCATTTGCATAATTCTTGGCCATGCATTGCAATTTCTTTTTAGCACTGTTTTCAAAATTCTCACAAAACCAAATTTAAATAGGGATTTACTGCTCTTTTTTTCTTCTTCCATTTATTCTTTTCATTTCACTAAACTTTCAGTTTAAAACTATCTTCAAACATTAAATGCACAATTGTATAAATTCTAAAATATAAAAGTACTAAATTACTAGTAATTAGGTTTACTTTTCACTTTTTAAATCTTTTTTTTTTAATGTTTATTCAAAAAAGAAACTTTTTTACCTTTTAAAGAAAAATAAAAAATTAAGTGTTTTTTTTTTTAAATTTTTTTAAAAAGGCAAAAACTTGCACCACTGATGTTTATTGAAGGTGAAGCACCAAAGACATAGATAAGAAAGGAGACCAGGAGAGAATTAATCTCCAGTTGTCAACATATATCTCTCGTCAGCAGACCATATTTTAATGTGCTTCATACATCAGCCCTCTTGATGGCTACAATGCACATAGCACGCTGAAGAAGAGGGGAAAAAGTGCAGCCAGAGACTCCTAATCCTTCCATTACTTATTCAATGTGAAGGCAAAAGCTGTAAACAACTTAGAAAGGGTCATGCGCACACCAGGACATATAGAGTCCGTCAACCCTTTACTTATACATTTTAAACGGACAGGTGAGCTAAATAAAAGATGAGTGATGATTTTTAAACATTTTTTCTCCTTTTTTAATTTTTATTTACTAATTTATTTTTTTTTATTTTTTAAGGAAATTTTTTTTAGCATCTTCCACTTTTTATTTCCGCGTTTCCAAAAAAGAAAACACCAGAGTTAAAAAAGAATAAAAAAAAAAAGTGAAGTTTTCGTAAAGTTGACAACTGAAGTTTAATACGAGGTGACAGGTACGGAGCAGTTTTCTAGGTCACCTTTCCATATCTAGAAATGTTTGCTTCGTCCTAATTTTAATTTTCAACTGCCAACCTTTTCTTCCCAGAAAGAAGCCATTTATCACGATTACAAAATTTAATTCCAAACAACTCGACTACGAAACCCCACCCTTCACCACCGAAACGAGAGGAAAAAGAACCGAGAAGAGTTGATGTGGGGGGGGGGGGGATGAAAAAAATTCACGAGCCACAAATTGAAGAGTCGACACATAAATAAAAATTACCAACGGCCCCGTAAACGATATATGTATACGTTTTTACAACTTCGATCAAATCCTGGCAGCTTACCGCTATGAGAATTTATTTTTTCACTCTCCATCAATCCCTTGGAGCGAGTCCATTTTTTAAAGTAAAACCCCCGGGTTGGAAGTCGGCGTTTAAGTTGAAAAAAGGGTTAAGCGTCAATTCTCTCGGTGACGCGCCTTCGTCTTTGAATTTCAATCCGTACAAATTCTCGTGACTGCCGACAGAGTGGCAAGAGGTTTTAAACTTACCGCAGTCTGATCTCGCGAAAGACGAAGTACAACCATTCGCGTATAATGCACCATAAAAAGACCATTTCAGGAATGGAGCGGCCTCTGCTACAACTGCCGTTCCGGCATTCACTGCACTGCATTCATGCCCTTTATAAACTAGGCCTCACTCACCACTACCCACATTTTGTTAATGTTTAAAACTCGCTCACTTTAAAAATTATTTAAGCCCTAAATCAAAACCCCAATTTCTATCAATTTTTTTTCTTTTTTAATATTTAAAAAAAATATATTAATAAAAATATTAAAAATTAAAAAATAATTACCTCAACGTCTTTAAAATAATTTTGCGGGTTTTGAATTAAGATTAATTAAAATTCGTAAAAATTACCACCTGATAAATGCTAATAAAAATGTCGGGTAAAAAAAAAAAAATGCTTTAACATATTTTTGATATTATCAAAACCACTTCTCCATCTCTCCTCTTCCTCATCATCGCCGTCGTCCCCATTCCTTTCCTTCTACCCGCACGCCGCATCTTGCTCTCGCTGATCTGCATAGAGTAATTAATGAGTACCATAATTCGTCGAGTGCCTTATCAAGAGGCGTGGGAGGACGGCGAAGAAGGGGGTCACCTGCGTTCTGACGATGACCCAGACACAGGTTCAGCGTGTACTCGCCAACCCCTGCTCCTCCCCCTCACTTTCACAAAGGAGCGAAGTAAGGGAGGAAAACTGCGACTCGTGGGTGGCTTTCCTGCGCGCCAGCCAAGAAGGGTGATTTTTCACAGTCACCAGAAGAGGGGGTTTTAGCGTGACATATTCACGGCGAATAAATGAACACACTGTGATTAATTTTGTCATGCACATCCTGCCCGACTGTAAAAAACTGCCATAAGCGTGATAGAAACACTCGGGGATTAAACCCAAGCATTTCTTATCTTAATGAATTACAGCTAAGCCCTTGTCTATTTTTTCCCCGATTCGTGTCTCAATAAGCAACCAAAAGGGATTAAATTCACCCCGATAAACAATGGGCGATAAGGTGGAAGAAATCTTTTGATTTGGGACTGCGAACGCAAAGAAAGGAAAAATATCAAAAAGCATATCTATTCCCTCCTACTATATTCATAAAACTCACACCCGTTCGCATTACCTGAGATTCACTATCAACCTCGAGTGAAACAAAAGGTAATATAAACTTCAAAGACAAACATCTCCATTCACTTTATAACTCACGCCGCCTAACTCATTTCTGACCCGCCTTATCTCCGCTTACCGGTGACCTTTATCAGATTTCTAAAAGTGTCCACCTCCTTCGCAACTCCTTATAAAATCCCCCATATATTTCTCCTTTTTTTTTTCTTTTTCTTGTTGCGAAACCGATACAAATTGTATCCTCTTGACCAACGTGTGCAAAAGGACGCTTATTTCTAGCTATGGAGACAGGCGGGTCACCCATCATCCATCACCATGACAACCTGATGATCACTACCTGCTTCTGGCACAGATAGAGAGACATCCAGAAGAAAAGTCTCATCCCATCTTACCATCACTTTGCCCATCATATCACTTTCATCTATGCTGTGAACACAAGAAAATCACATTTCCCTTGTAACATGTGTGAATGGAAGTTATTCTTTTATAGATATCAAGATATGGACTAAAAATAACCGGTTATAACCATTTAGTGTATTTCATACAGCTTTCTTTTGTTATAAATGCACCGAAAAATGCAAAGGATTCATTTAAAATAACTTTAAGTGCGATTTTTTTTTTATTTTATTTACCACTCGCAAAAAGAATGTAAGTAATTTAATCTTTTTTTATTTCTTAAGAGTTTGCCGTCATTTGAACAACTGTAAATCATGATTGGTTGAACTAATGTTATAATTTAATATTATTACTCTAAAATAAGGTTTGTGAAGCGCTCTATCGTTATTAACTTAAATATAGGCAATTAGATCTGTCACTAAAAAAAAAAAATAATTGTTATTATTTAAAAAAAAAATTAAACAAAATAAAAGCAAGTGTTTTTTTGCCAGCTTATCTTTATTTTTTCCACCCGTTTGATGTTGCTTATATACATACGATTAAATGCGCGGTAGTTGTGTGTGTGGAAGCACTTCCGTTGACAAGTTGCCAATTACAGTCGCCTCCATACAAGAGAAGGGGAAGAGGAAGGGGGCGGAAGGGAAAGGGAAGGCAAATGGGTGGCGAAGGCGCACGTTGCCGACTCACCTCACACACAAACCGAACGCTAAACGCGCGTTCACGTCACCACAGTCTCTGATTTGTGCCCCCACTTGTCAATAATCTTTATTTATAGACATTCGCTTGACAAAATCATATTGATTTTCATCAACAACTGCCACTTCACCTTCCATGCGCGTGCACGCTCCTAACCGCCCTCTGCACTGCGAATTGTTCGTTCCCGTTTTGATCACCATCTCTTATCATTTATTCTATCTCTTGATCCGTTTGCCTAACTACTCTCACTTGATAATGAGGCCTCAAGCAAGTAGCTCCGATTCACTCCAGATTGATGGCACGCCTATCGTCGTTGTAAAAAGGCTCTTGCCTTGTCTAGACTGAAAATTTTAATTAGACCCAAAGTAGGAAAGGCTTCTCAAATGAACTTAGCAAGAGTAATTTTCAAATGAGGAGCCCATCAAAGCTGCAGCAGTGTACATAACATAAAAATCACTACGTTAATAATCATTTCTTTATTTCCCACCCATCCTACCCCTCTTTTTTTAATCATTTATTTTTTAATTACGATTTTCATACTTCCACTCCCAAAAAAAAAAAAAAAAAAAAAAAAAAAAAAAAAAAAATGGACAAATGAATGTTCATTTCCATCCATTGAGTGCAAATAAAAATTAATTGGGGGGATGTTATTTTTTTGTTTCCTCATCAAACCTTTCACCAACAAATAAAACTTCCTGATATTCACTATGACGTGTTTACTATATTTTTTTTAATAAAAATTTCAATCAGTGATTGGGTTTTTAAAAAAAATGCAAAGTAAAAAAAATAGAAAAACAAAACGCAACAAACATGTAGCCTCAATCTATAATTATCATCTAAGACTTCCAGCATCCCCATTAAATCTCTACAACACAATAGTCAATGAAAAAAAATCCTCCCCACTCCACTCGACTTTACAGTACTAAAGATCATTCAGATACAATAACAATGTCCCATGTCTGGAAACCAAAAATTGAAAAAAAATTTAATTCGACCCAATTTACAACCACCGTCACCCCCTTTTGTATAAAAAAAAATCTCCCCTCCCACAACTAATACCAAGGGGGTGGTGGTGAGAACCTGAGGGAGTGGTTATGCGGTCCTATAAATTCCCACCCTAAAAATCGTTCAATGTAACTCTAAATACCCTCTCAAAGTCGTCGCGAACCCCCTCATAAATGCCTCATCTCACTCCCTCCGCTATTGCATCTTCTTCCTCTCCACTTGCCTCCCTTTTCCAATTTTTTTTTTATTCTTAAAGAGTGGGCAAAACTGTCTCATCTAAGTCCAACATCACGTAGATGGACAGAACTGACTGGACTTCTTGGCTCTGCGTGATTGATTGATTGGACGGGGCTGTTGCGCACCTCCCTCACCTCTAAGCCTGATTCATGGGTCTCAAACTCTGCGCAGAGCTGGGCCACTGGGCGCCTTAATCCCTCAAAAGACGGCCAGCGCCCCCTATCTACTCGCACCTTTATCGCTCAAAACTCCGTGCCTCTTATCCGAGTCGGCGAAAAGCGCCTTAATTGAGCAGAGAATAATAATGGCAAGTGAGAAAAATTTAAGTATTCCTCTCAACAACATCCACCCATCCTCTGCGTGGCTGGGGGGTGGGGTGTTGAAGCTGCTCATCAGAATTCCGAGGACAACTCGGACGCCAAGTAGCGTAATGACAAAAATCCAAGCAATGGCCCCCAGTGGAAGGTTAAGGAAATAAAGAGCTATCTGGAGAAATGGTTTTAAATTCCGTATGAGAAACACTTAGTGAGTGGAAATGTTAAGAACATATCGTGTTTGTGTCATTTAATATCAATCAGAGGGCCATCTGTATAATGATGGATCGACTAAGTGATAAGGTAAAGAACCGAGGAAATGAACTCCCCAATAAAATGAAAAAATGCAAAAAAAATATTGATATTAAATGGAATTTTTTTTTAATTTTAAACAAAATAATGGGGATTTTGCAAAATTAAAAAAATAGAGAGACAGCGACAGAAAAAAGTTAAAATTGATTATTTTCCAGTCGCTTTTTCGCGCCCAGGAAACATTAATGAATCATTAACCCGTTGTTGTTGACACAAAAAGAGTGTAATAACGATTACACCTGAGTTTTCGGGACACAAAAGAGGAGCCAAAAAATATCGGTAGCCAGATTTTTTTCAGCCGAACGGTTCCTTCACTCTTCTTTAAAGAGAAGTTAATAGAATTAAACGCATGTTGACATAAAAGAGAATAAATGATGGTTAAATGTACTTTAGATCTCGCTAATCGAAGACAGCAAGACGAGTTTGCCATTCACACTGTGTTGTCCCCACACGGAGGGAGGCCAAATGAATGATTAAACAGCAGCAACTCTTACGAATAAGACACGAGCGCGAGCCAAAAGAAAGGCGAAACATAATTACGATGACGAATTAGCGGCTACACCCACGGGGAGTTGGATATAATCAGTCGCAATACCTTTCTTCAATTAAAATTCATATTTTTGCATCGCGGAAAAAATCCAATTCGGTTAATTGCAAATGTGAAGTAATTATTTTGTTTTCAATGCAAATTTCCGCGCTCCCGTGTCGATTCTGACCTTCCGGTTAACCAAAGGTTAATCTTCTGCGTTTTGTTTACATTAAAAAAAATTAAAAAGAGAAAAAAAATTTTTTTTTTAAAGATAAGGATCACATCGCTTTGATTTATCGTTATGGTTTAACAATACGATGATGTCATTTTGAAAAAGTGACTTTTATTGCTCGGAAATTATGCAGACTCCAGGGCTCTCAACTTCACCTGTATAATTCCCGCTGTAAAATTACAGAACGTAATAAAACCCGCTCTGAGTTTGCATAAATTCGAATGCTTTAGGAAACTAAAAAGCAAAACAAACAATCAATGGACATCGCTGAGCTCTTAATCTGTAGTCAAAGAAAGAAACCTAATTAGCAGTTATCGTCGAAGACCTTGCAAAAAAAAGGGAGAAAAGAAAGAAAATAAAGAAAAAAAAAAAAAGAGGTGGAAGAAAATACAAGTATGGTTTATCTAAAATTGTAGAATAGGATTTTGTTTGTGCAGCAACAAAAGTCGACAATAAAAATGTTGGAAAATCTAACGATTTATATTTGATCTCTTTTCAGCGTGTGTGCATAGCGGAATATTTGACTTGCGCGCTATTACACTGACCCTTCCTTCCACTGGCACCGTGCGCAAATAAACTTAAGTCCCCAGAATCGACCAATAAAAGGCGATTTATTCAATCATAAAACTCGAGTCAATGGACCGCTGGATTATCGAAATCTGTTCGCTCCTCAACTCACCACAACATGCATACAACAAACAAACAACGTACACAAACAAATTCTCTCACCCTCATACTCCATAAAAAAATTCATGTTAAAAAAAATCCCGCGTTTAAAAAAGAGGTGAGATGGTAAAGGGTTGAAAAAAACGATTAACTCTGACATAATATGTAGAATATAGATTTTCAAGACCTTCTCTCAGCTTAACTTCCCTTCCTCTGCAGGAATGGGTTGTTTCTACACAACTCCTCACACTGTATTGATCCAACGCTCCTGGCTACAGGCTTGTCAATCATCGCGTCAAGAGAAAACCCAACCCACCTCGATGGAAGACATGGAGCAAACTGCGGATCATTTGCTTCTCCATTCGAACCAAAATCCCATTCTTAGACCTGGATTTCAAAGTGTTCGATAAAAACGTTTAACTGTTCTTACTACACAATGTAGTACAAGCGCTGGCATCTAGCTGTGAGCACCAGCAACTGCAACTAACACATGATTTTTTTTTTTAAATTTTAATTTTCGTGTGAAAAAAATTGCATGAAAGATGCAGTGATTTTTTTTTTTTTTTTTTCGTTTTCATCGCTGAAAAGATTGATTCGTAGCTCTTAAACTGGACACACTGGAATCGCATAAGTTCCACCTGCCAATCAATGTGCGAGTTACTAAATAGCTGCAGTTGAAAATCTCATTTTATGCTCCGGTCCGAGCCTTTATTAGCCCACGCATTCACTCGCGTCGAAAAGAACGGAAAGTCGGGGAAAAAATGTTTTTTCGCTACGCTTTGACAAGTGTTTATAGGAAGTTATAAAGATTTAGACATGGAAAAACAAGGAGAAAGAGAGTGCCAGTTTCTTCGCAAAGAGGTCACTTGTTTACTCGAGTGTGTAATTTATGGAAAAGTGAGTTGCAGAGAAGAAAAAATGTATAAAACTTAAGCTTGTGTTCTGCTATTATGTACTCAACACACGGGTCTTAAATCATTGGCAAGTCTCCTTCTTCTTTCCCCCTATATACAAGAGCGATAAGAATTCTAGCCCATCATGTCAAACAACCAGACGCCTTGCTTTACGACCAGGCCCTTCTAACATGTTAGCAATCATAAATTTGAAACCCGAATCGAGCACATTGCTAGCCTTTTCCCTGCCCCTTATTTACACAATCGCAAATCCGGCTTGTGCCGCTCGATGCAGCCCGAGATCGGGCGGCGAGCAGCTACCATCGAACCCCGCAGGACGCCACACATCTTCCGGGGCTTGCCCCGTTCGTTTCCCCGAGCCAAAAGTTGTTTGCACCGCGACAAATCAGTCGCAAAACCGACCGATGGAGCGGGTTAGATCGAATCTACGAAGCAGCTCGGTGAGCGAGAGTGACGTGTGATTGACACTTCGCATCACAAGTTAATAAAAATGAGCAAAAACAGCAGATATGACTCGATGTCTACACGGCAGGGTCTCGATTGGGATAAATAACGGCACCAAACACTGCAAACGAT